>CAJOBZ010000006.1:4927500-4970000 GCA_905332375.1 Pieris macdunnoughi
CTTTGCTAGTTCACATATTTACGGGTACGAATAGTGCGCTGTTTTCTCAAAATTGGGTTTTAATCCTAAATATCATTCAATACAAAACAATTAATTATTCCCGCGTTATGAATGACAATAATTATGTACTATTCGGACAGGTTTAATACATTGGTTCATCAATTAAAAAGAATAAACACGTATAAACATAATAAAAGGATTATTTCACGATATATTTGTCTTTATTTCCTCCGACGGAAGTTATAAATTTGAAACTGATATGGATTCGTATATTTTAAAAAACAATATCGACCATTAAGTGCCGATAACTTTTATTAATTGGATAAAAATACCAAAGCACTTAATATAATAACACACAATATTTAAACATACCTTCATTGCATTTTTAAATTTCGAATACACTTCCGGTTAAACAAGAGAAATATTCTTAACGATACGTGTATTACTTAGAACAAATACGTTCGTTTGAGATTACGTACAGATAACAATAAAACTAACTTGGAATTTGCATTTACCTTGGTGACCTAAGATGTATTAAGATCATTAGTTAAGTAATGAGGTTTAGAAAAGAAAAACCTTCCGGATCTTAACGTAACGCTTAGAACCGATTTATTTAAGCCGTTTAAACTAAGCCTATCTACATCTTCCTGGCTACGTATTTTCTTACAAAAACAAGGTTCATCTTTTGATATTATTACGTATTCTACTATCTATACTGGTAGGTAGGGAATTCAATTCGACATCTCGTGTGATTAATGAGGATAATGAGATTCGATGAAGAAGCGTATCTCTGAGCGTTGGTATATTTGAAAATGTATGTCCAGTATTCCAGATATATTATGGACCAGTCAAAGTCAAATGCGACTTAATTTTCCATATGTCTATTAAATATAGGTATCTATCGTACGGAAAAAAATTAAAATATAATCAAACGATTATATCGTCAGATATTCTTTGCTGCTGATGAGATTAACACCGCATAATAAAACTAAGATAAACTGCATTTATCAATGATGTTTATGATATGAGTATGGGGGAGCAAGGGGTAGCTTTTTACACTTCACTTATAATAGCTCACTCACGCTGGTGCCAACCAGTGTTGAGTCTGAGAGGGCATTTTCAGCTGCTGGGTACATAGTGACTGACATAAGATGTTGCTTATCAGAAAGCAATCTCGATACTCTAGCTTCCTAAAAAGTTTTTCCAAAACTACTTATAAATTTAAATTTGTAGATACCCACACGATTTAATCGTGAATTAATTAAGCATCTAGAGAAATAGGTCTTTTTCTCTAGATTTATAGTATTCTAAGAATGGTGGAAAAATGTATTTAAAAACCCTGCCTTTAATGGCTAATATGGCTTTTATCTTTAGAAATTGATTTAATTGTCGATCTATGTCAGCTAAAATTGGATTGAGATTGCATATTAATTTTGGCCGTAAATCTGTTTTCGGTTTGGGTAGATTGACAAATAGGGTTCGAAATATCAAGGCCGATTGTATATGAGCATTTAATTAGCCATAAGGTTAAAGAGATGATTAAAGATCACGAGCAAGCCTTATGCACTCGGAAAAACCGATATGTGCACAGCCGGCATTTGAATGTACAAACATAAATATTAAATACCTTTCTCCCGACCTCCCCCCTCCCTTCTTAACCAGTATTGTTGTTAGACATCACGGTTAAACAATTTCCTTGTACTTTTTGTTTTTGTGTTAATACTACTACCATAGCTTCCCCCGCGAATTTCGTTTCGCCTAGTTTTTACTTAGCTTTACCTAACCTACCAACATATGGGACATTTTCCTATGCTACCCCATAGAGACTGTTCTATTTTTCGAAAAAAAAACTTAAGTGTACTAAATAAAACTAAATTTTTATTTTTCTCTCCATAAAAACCTTCAGAGTTCAAGGAATAAATAAAAATAAATTATTTGTCTTTGGTCACGCAATTTTCGAGCTTAGCGCTTAGCTACATATTTTGGGTTTAATTTTTATTTATCGGTATCCACAGATAAGTACGATTTATTAGTATTTGTTACTGTATACAGGTCCCCAATGATGTGGTTAACAAATTAATTTATAAAAGCAGAAACAAATATTAGGTATATATATAAAATAAGAACTCTATATGACGTGTAAGCGAGTCGAGCGGTAGACCTGGAGCGCAAACTTGGCTTCCAATAAAGGAAAAATCGCACGATCTCAGGGCTAAATTGAACGCACAATTCCTTAAGCTAAAACTGTATAACGTATGAAATAATAAGCAAATAAATAAAATAACAATTTATTGGTAAAAAATCACAAATAATAAGCACCGATATTCATATATTTTACAAAATCTAGTATTATCAAGATAAAATTCTACATTTTACTGTAAAATTATACGCCTACAAATATTAATTCATTCACTGTTTTTAACCGACTTCAAATAAGGAGGTTATAGATAGCTATATGTGATTTAGTTGAAATTCGATATTTGATTATGATTAATGATATATTATTATACATACATATAATAATATGTATTATATTGTTTGGCTTCCGAAGCACGTGTTATAAACTTCAAAAGTGTTTGCATATTTCTCTTGTCAAATATCTCGAAACCAATTTTTATATTCCAACTTTGTTTCATCAAAATCGGTTCATTCGAAATGGATTCGTATAATATAGATAATAACTAATTATAAATACGTTTTAAGGCATTTCAAAATACAATAATATTAAAATCACTGGGTATAACTAGAACAATGGTAACTTTGAGACATTTTGTTTAAAACAATTATTATTTGGTACCGATTAACTGAAGCGTAACATCGCAGGGTCAATGACAGCATGACCTTACGATGTTACGCTGTCGTATCGTTAATATTAAATTCTAAACAACCTGAAATCAGACATAGTTCATTCCACCAAAAACTTGTAAACTTCGATTTTTGAATGTCATACATTCAAATTTATACATAAATTGACAATTTACATCTTGGGATCACGAACAATGTTAAGTACTTAGGTAAATTTACAATTAATCTGTTATCATCGGACGTCGAGGCAGAATAAAAAATTTCCATCCGTATCACCTTGACATTCGTCGTTCCACAATTAATCGTTTTTTGCCGCGCACCACCACTATGTGGAACCCAGCTGCCAACTGAAATAATTCCGAACCAATTCGACTTAGGCTCCTTCAAGAAAAGAGCGTACCAATTCTTAAACGGCAACGCACTGCGAGCCTTCTGCCAATGAGACGGTCCACGCGGCGGTGTGACCTAACATCTGATGAGCCTCTTGTCCCTTGTGCCCACTGTTCAACCCAACCTTGTACTCTTCAAATGTGGCCCACCAGCAACCGCTTTGCTGATTCCGATGTTTTTGTATGCAAGTTTCTCTCAATATCCGAAGCGATGACGTCGTAGACTTAGGATCGCGCAAGAAAGACAGAAGCTTATTTATATCATTATTGGAAGTTTCAAAATAAGGGCTCAGGTTGGGATTATACGCCACTACGCAGTTTTAGTATCGTTCCGACCAATGTGTCTTCATTAACAAATTTCTCGTAGAAAAATACGCAAAAGTCAGACCTTGTGCCAATAACATCGCATTAATTATTGTTAATTAACGCAATTAAAGTTGCTCGTCACGTCAAGTGAATAACAAAATTTAAATCTAACATTTCTATTGATTTGTGGCATAAATGTGACGTACTGTTTACTGCAATGTCTTACATACAGCAAAGAGGCAGTATGAAGCAATATAAATCGTGTTGAAGTTACAACCGAAATTAAACACGATGTATATGAACTATAATTGTTACCTTAAAAACTATATCTTAATATATATATTTCTTGTGTGCGTGTGTATGTGACTGAACTTCTCTCAAACGACTGGACCGATTTTGATGAAATTTTTTGTGTGTGTTCAAGGGGATCTGGGAATGGTTTAGATTCACAAATCAGCCCGGCAGATGGCACTGCAGTCGGTACTTTCATACTTTGCTTAATATCCTAATCGCTTTAAATATCATGCAGGACAACGTCTGTGGGGTCCACCAGTTAACTATAATACAGTTAAAGGCGAACCTAATATGACAAACAAATTGAGATCGTATTTAAATATATATGCATTGGGCAAACATAAGTTTTTTTTTAATTCACGTTATAAACAAAAAGCTATGTTTAAGACAGAAAACAAAAATCGATTTCATCATACTGGTTGTGTAAAAATTGCATTACCAAAATTTCGCTTTAAAATTTCATGCATTCTCCACAAAAAACTAATCAAAATTTAAATTAATTCAAGTAATTTTAAGTAAATTAAAATTACTCGTTTGTCAGGTTTTGATACGTTATAGTTGTCGACTTCCACCTTAAGTATTGCACGATTCTGAAACATAAATTTATATGAATTATTAGTTACATTTATTCAACTATTAGAAGTCATAGGGGCATATTTTATAGTCCGGTCAATTTAGACAAAAATAGTGGTAAAATAACAAAAATTCCCGGAGAGCCAAATATTGGTGGAGAGCTGGGGTTTACCATTACAAATAAAGTTTTAAAAATCCCCATAAATCCTATATGTGCAACAAAAGTTATTCGGGGTCAAAGGTCAATTTGTTTTTCCTCGAAAACTGAAGATCTTAAAATTCTCTACAAAAATGGTCTACACGATTTTTTCGGCTCTCCGGGAATTTTTGTTATTTCAAATAATATACATATAATGACCGGACTATTAACAGAGAAAGAAGCATAAAGCAGACAGGCTGTGGGTGTGCTTTTGGTATCCGTTCCTGATCTGAAGGAACAACAATCACGATATAGTAAGGCAATTGGCTAGAACCCCGCAATTTTGCATATCCCCTCGAAAGTTACAGTGGTATATGGGACGCGACCCTCATCAGAATCTTTGCTATTCAGAGACTGGGTGAGTTACCCACTAAAACCAAGTCGGGTAATTCCAACAAGGCTGCGTTACCGGGGCCTCAAAGGCATAATTGTTACATGGCTACAGATGTCCTTTAAAACAGAAGTTCTAAAAATGTAAAACCAATTATTAATACTAAATAATAAGAAATATGGCACATTTTTCTGTACTGAATCGCACTATCTCGAATTTTTTGAATGTTACCCATATTATTATTACCATAATGTATTTAACAAAGCAAGATCACAAAAAAATTAAAAGTTACAATACGTACGTACAAAATAATTATGATTATATTATCAATCACAACGACCTATGTCCGCTTCAAGATAAATCAGAATATTGCATGTTTTGTGATATTTTCGTACGTTCAATAACGTTTAAAATTGATAGATCGTTAGCCCTACGTTATCTTAAATCAGTATTTCACTAACCGTTCAAGTATTCATTATTACAGCGTAGTTTCACTATTCATTAGAAGAGACAATGTACCCATAAATTAATTGACGACTCATAGTATTAATTTACCGTCTACTAAAGCTGAAGAATTTTTGTTTACTTGATCGGGCTTATCCCAAAGACTAGTTTTAATAAATAAAAAATTTTCATTAGTCATAGATAGTCCATTTATCAAGAAAGACTTAAAAACGTGACTGGCTGACATACGCCATCGACAATTTTTTCACCGTAAAAGTCCATTGGTATACTGCCTTGATTCGAACCTACGACCACAGGGATGATAAAAGCACGTTCAAGCCACTTACAAGGAAGCCTAAAAAACTATATATTTGAGATATCTTGGCATAATATATATATGTATATGAATATGTACAACTATACAGAAAACTGGTTTAAAAGGTTAGATTAGTCACGGTTATGACCATTCCAGTACGCTGATCGCATTATATAAATTGCTCTTGAAGAATTCTTACTTAACGGATTTAATCATTAGACATTGGCAGAGGCCTTACATAGTTCGTTTTATTTCATTGAACATCTCTAGAAGTATTATGTAACGTACTTATTACAATTTAAACGGAAATATATTATTATATATATATTATATATGTGATGATTATAGGTTTATTCTTTGTCATGCTGTCTGCACAATTGTACATGCATTATATATCAACATTAATATTATCACAATTCACAGTAGCAGAACAGCGGAAATACATTAAAAACCATGAAAATGTCCTATTTACCTTACAAATGACGTATAGTTCTGTTGAGTACTGAAAAGTATTCTAGAATAAACATACAGTTGCCGAATTCATGATTCTTTATAAGTGTTTACCTTTCATTGTACCAAGGCTACTACGTATATTGGCATGAACCGCTCCAAAAAGTAACAAAGACACAGCGCACGCTTTTAACAATTCTCAAATACATGCGCATACGCACCCATTCACACACTCACGCATTCACGCATACTTAATTATAAGACTTATGTTTGATTAGTATTTAGTTGTAACACTAAAACTACTTTTTCTCAAAAAAAAAAACTCTTTTAAACATGTACCGTGTACATCCACGGAATAATTCTTATTTAGTTACCCACAACACAGGGACTCTAATGTGGGGACTGACGGATGAATTTTGTCACCACCTATTTGTCATGCAAGAAGATTTTATTATTATTATTATCTGACGATGTCTGTCACCATACTAACAAGTTTTAATGAAGCATATGAATAAAAAATCATTGGTGCAATCCAGGGGTTTTGAAGGCACGACCTTAGGGTTTAAAAAGTGCTTACTAGTTGTTAAGTTCGGCTAGCGGCCTTTTGGTATATCCTGCTCGGATAATAATTAATGCCCGTTAAAGTGGGGTAAATTAATACGTAATGACACAGGAAACACAATAACATGGCAACCTTAAACTTCCGATTGCCATCTATAAATACACAAATCCAAAAGAAGTGTCGTCAACCTCAGTTAAAAATAAAACAAAGGACGAGATGTAAAAAGACAGCATTGAATGATAATGTCGAAAATTTTAAACACGTGCTCGCTAACCGACTTTTTGGACCGCGTACGCTTAATATAATAAATTCCCGTTAGAGAATTTTGTGTAGTACACATAAACTAATTTCTTTCGTTGCTTCTATATCTATGTAAGCTAATAAATCAAAATAAATTTTGTTATCCTATAATAATACAAGTATAACGAATGTAACTCTGCTGAGCGAAAATCGACTTTTAGTTTTCTGTAGAAATTATTATTACATCCGCCTATATGACCGTTGCGTATATTAAAGGATCCAAATCTTGACTTATATAAATAATTTGTTGAATCTTGAATATACAGTGTAAACTCTATAAAACTACGCTCAACGGACCGTGCATATTTTGACGTTACAAAGAGTTGTCGTTAAATAGAAAGAGGAAAAATCTGTATAAGAAAAAGTTTAATTCAGACTAGTGTTAGTAATGACATAAAAATGTATGTATGTCGTATGATGCCGACAGTTGAGTAAGTTGAGTTTATTACGGGATAGGACAATAAAGCGGCAAAAGAACGTACAGAGTTCCGCAGTTTTAACTAATTTTGGCAACTTAAAAAGTACTTTTATTATTTAATTCTCGTTATTTAGGGTGGAGGTATGCTATGTAGACTGTGTTATTGTATGGATGATAAGCTAAACCAACCAAAGCCGAGTGATTTCGACGCTTTAGGGACTTAGTCGTTAAATCGAGGGACGTTACATGGAGTTTACACTGTACTTATGTTAATGAAGGGTACATGTACAACTCGTAGGTTTTTTCCCGTTTTTACAATATTTTTGTCTAATGCTCCACACCTATTTGCTAAAGCTTTATCTTCAGAATTCTTCAGTAAATGGATCTTAACCCTATCCAACAGAAAAAGACTCAAATGTTCTGGAAATTTGCGAAACAGACAAAACTCGTTACCTTTATAATATAAGTATAGATAGATAGAGTAGTATACGACTTTGTGCTGAAATAGCTTAATGGCTTAAGGCAAAGCTTTCGCAATATTTAAGTTCTAAGGTTTGAAAGGAGCAGAAGGTCCATTGTGGTTTGGAATTTGTCTAATTTAAATCCTTTCAAATATTAACAAATTATTTTATTTTAGAAATTATCTAGAATTATTTTATTAGCATGGTTTTATTTAACATTATGTTTGCCTTTTAACTATTATATATATATATATATATATATATATATAAAACTTTATTGTGACAGAAGGTTGTGACAGAAATCATAAATCGCTAGTCCCCACACTAGGGGGCCCTGTGTTGTGGAACTATATATATATATGTTTTGTATATTATCTAATGCTGTACCTATATTTTTCGAAATAAAAATTATTATTACTTAAATTTGTACGCTGTTGTTGTTTGTATGTTGCTACGAAATATATGACCATGTTTCTTTTTTATTATTACCTCAATATACTACGTTGGGGACACATAAATACTTCTTTCTCTAAACAATCGAAGACCTTTGTAATCAAAATAGAAATTCATACAAAAACTCACCCCAAAAATGTCACACAGATTCCAGTAATAGCTGAGCACAATAAATAAAAGGCTCCAGGGAAGGTTGATATAGTATATGCGTATAACGAATTATACACAGCTGGTGATATAAGCGGTGCCACTCCCTCTATAGCGCACATCAACGCAAACACCTTAGCAATATCCTGGGCTGGCAGTATCTTTGTAATCATAGAACGGATAAGTGGCGATGATAAATCCCGGAACAATGATATTCCGGCAGCTGAAACAAAAAATAGATTGATGTTTAAAGTTCTCTAAGCAACGATTCCCGGAGCTCAAATTATAATTAAAGTTCGTTCGGAGAACAAATTAAGTTGAGTTATTGCATTGTCACCCGACCGAATTGTAAATTCTCACATATGTCAATGGCATTTGTATTGCCGTAAATGAAATGAAACGAAAATGGTTTTTCAGAGGCCATAGAAGAAAACATGCAGTCATCAGAATCTCGGCAGAAGGAAGACTTCCCCGTGGGCCTCAAGGATTGACGCGAGTTGACACAACTTTAAAGCTCGCTTTGAGATAAAAAAATATGCCTACTGTTGTTGTTTGCCGAGGAATTTGTTCCAGGGCACTAGAATATTCAAACTTATCTCTTGATGGCTTTAGAGACTCCACTACCGTTATCATCACATACAGCAAGAACATCAATCGTATAAATTTAATCCAGGTTGATTTACGATCATTGCATTTGGAAATGCAAAAGGAATTCTACGGTGTCTAATTGCCAATAAATCAGCCAACAATTTGATACTTAACGGTAATACTTATAAACATAGTCTCTATTTAAAGTATTAAGCCAAATCAGCCAATGATGTTGGATATTTTATCTATCTGTATATATTAAAAATAGATCAAAAAAATTTCGAGAAATTATTGATAGATATTTCGAAAGGTATCAAGAATCGAATTATTATAATACTGGCGGTACAACTTTATGTGTCATCATTTTCTTCTTTATATGGATGATTACTTATTTCTAGTTTCGTATTGTTAAATAAACGATATAATTTCTAATACAAAAACATTATCTTTCTTAATTAGTTCTTTTTAATCTGAAATATTGATTGACCTTGATTTTAAGAAAACCAATATGGTTCTTAAAATGGAATTAAAGTATAAAATAAAGTAATCCAAACTCTATTAATTCTTGGGCAATATACATAACCTTTAAAGAATTTCAGAAAAGTCCGCTCGGAATGTAAATTTACTACCCTAATTAGAATGCACAATTAACTGCAATGTTTTCTAACTTTTTTGTTCTAATTACGGACAAATTTGGGCGAAAAATCGTTGTTGGAATTTCAAACACAAATATCTATGGATAGAGATAAATAATCAAATTCTAATTTTGCATGTACATCTGGATGAAGGCAACGGCAGTGGAGGTTCTGTCTAACAAGAGTCAGATCAGATAGACTATTGATGATTATTTTTTTAATAAATGCTGATTTATTTTAATGAATGGTTGGTTTATTATATCATTTACCTTTGTCTATGAAATCCTATAATACTATTTTGAGACGCAGGATTTAAGAATTATTAGAATTGAGGACTCATTCGTTAATTAAGTTTTTTTGTTTTTTATATTATGGCAATAGTTTTGACTTTATGGTTAATTAAGTTAATACAGATGAGACATCTGTACAAACAACAATAAAAAATGGCCATTTCAAAAAAAACAAATTACTAGCTATAAATAGTTTGCAATTAATAAAAATGCCAGAGTTTATACGCGTTTTCGATTCAACCGACAGAAAACTGGTTTTATAGAATTGTGTTAGACTGACCTTGGAAAAGATTATATGCTTTTCATTATATCAGCTAGTCATTATACGAAATAAATTAATAATTTAAAGTTTTCGTGGAGGTTTTGGGTTTAGGCAATGTCGATTTGGTTAGCTACAAAATTCAAATAAATTTTTACGACTATCGCTTAATATAATATATAAAACTATTTTTGTGACGGACGTGCGCTGAGTCATTCTAAAAATAACAAAGGGCAATGTTTTTAAGATCGGATTTTTTTTTTTTAAATTAACATGTAATTTTTACTAAAAAAACAACAAAATCACTTACCTAGATACATATGCCACGTCGTGAATGCAAAAGCTTTAATAATATATTCAGCTGCTGTCGATATAAAGGCGATCATCGAAAACGTCAAGTCCGACACTTTGAATATCTTTTGTATGAAAACAACACCAAAGAAGGATCCAAAGAAGGCAATAGTCGTATGCGCCGCCGAATATATTGTATACTGTTTTATAGCCCAGTGCAATTTCTGTCGCGTGTACAAATAGCCCAGGCTCATAGTTCCATACATTATAAAGATAGACAAACTATTTGCAACTGTGAGTAGCAATATTTGTGCTCTGGTGTAATTTGGACGCTTTTTAAAACATTCAGCTATCATTTCCTTTATTAACTTGAAGTCCAATAAAGATTTAATGCCACCCTGAAAAGTTTCATTTCTTTAAACGGGACAATTTAGGTGATTTAGTGTGAGGCGGTTCTACCTTTTTTAGCCTAGAGGAGGCAATTACTACAAATTTCTGAACCAAGACCAAACGATTAACACTTTTGATAAACGAAAAATTGTCTATTTCACCCGTGTCTATTTGGCCCGTTTAGAAGCGCCAATACACATAAAGTTCGTGCTTCGTGTCATGCAATATGACTGAATACGCTATGAAACTTTTTAAATCGATCCCTGTTGCATCTTAGATAGTCTTATTCATAAAAAATTTAACGCCCCAGCGCTAATTTCCTTCAGTTAGCTACATACTAATTATTTTGCGAAAATACTAAATTATACCTTTTGAGCACCCGGCAATGATTCGTCGAGGCAGCAATTCGTGAATACATAGGCAATTGCGCAGAGGAAGGCCGTAATCAATAGTAAATACACATTTCCCACTACTCTTAGTAGGTACGAGCTTGCTAGGGAACCTATAACACTGCCTGCGGAAACAGATGCCTCGACTATTGTCATCCTAAAAAAGGTTTTTCAATAAATACAAGTGAAGGTTTTTATGTACAACAAGTGTGTTAGATTAATTTAACACTTCATACTCATAAGATTAGCATCTCCAAACAATTTGTAAAAATTAGTATAAAGAGCTTTTTGTATTTCTTCCTAACTTAATTACCTAAGTGACCGATTTTCTTTAGATGTGACATCGCTCAAATAACAAAATGCGCCAGTGAATAATCCTGTGAATCCTCCAGATAGTGACATAGGAATAACTGTGGCTATGAACCACCACGGCCCGAGATTGTCCATCATACTGTATATGACAGTCAATCCGCTACTAATCGACATACCTGAAACCAATTTTATGTAATATGGAATGAAAGGGAATTTCTCGCTGACTAATGTTGTTGAAAAGCAATGAAATGCCATATAATTTGTGGTTTTATTTAAACCCATAGTACAGTATTAAATGGAATGACACAATATATAAATGAACATTAAGACAGTAGTTTTTGAATCCTAATTCCTATTCATGCAGCTGTTCTGTTAGTAAATTATTATTTTTTTAATTTATCATTTTTTGAACTCTGTTTTAGGACCAAGTTCACAATATAAATCATGCAGAATGCAACAACACTATGATAGTTATATAGCTATTGGTATGTACATATACATTCGGGATCGGTATTAATCAGCTCCACATGAACAAAATTTATAGTTTATACACAGATCTGGCTTAAGTAAATTTACTACATAATTAAATTTTACTATTTAAGACTCTCCTTTTTACTAATTGTACCATACTATATACATATACTATATTTTTAATCAGCTTAAATATTAACAAATGTAAAAAGCATACCTAGTAAGGGCCAAACAACTAATGGTTTTCTCCCATATGTGTCAGACCATACCCCAAGAAACAAAGATAATAGAGCTGGAGCCAGGGACTCTATTATTGTTCTAACCATAGATACAAAGGCTGCATACTTCTGTACTTCTTCCTCTAATTCCTGAGATCCATTATTCTTTACGGGGGATAAAAATACTTGACACTCAGTTTCATTATGACTACATGAGTGCAAACAAGTTCGATATAATAATATATTGCTTATTGCTACACCTAAAACAATTTTATAGTTCAGTTTTGGCTTCATCAAAACTAACTAACAGAACAAGTTAAGATTCAAGATTTATTTTATTAACAATCATGTCTCTTATATTTTGTATTAATATTGATTGTCTTAACTTTAATACAAAAACTTCTTAAGGTGTTTAATTTCATATAAAAGACTTACCAGAGAGTGATACAGACAATATTGTAAAAAAAAGTGGCATTTCTATTGTCAATCTATAAGGCTTGCTGGTGACTTCACTTAAATCATTTATATTTGGATTACTTTCAGATACACTTTCATTTTCTTGAACCATTTTGAAAATATAACAAATTCGTTTTTATGAACGGGTTCACAGTACCAGAGAAATATAGAATTTAAATGATGATTAAAGTCATTTCAAAAATTAAAAAGACATTTTACTGAATTATTTCGCGTAATTGACATAACATTTAAAAACGCGTGATAGCTGAGACACAATCGCTTGCGTTTGGACTGTGGCTTAAAATAATTCATTTCAAGATTACAGTTTTCCGTCATTGTTTATGTAAATATTTATTAAATAAAATATAGACACCTAATCAGTAATCAGTGATTTCGCCGCGTTCATAAAGCGCAAATCACAATTCACAATGCCAATTGCCAAGCAACAAGCCATCAATGTCTAGTAACGACTCAATGACATTCTTCAGACTTCACGTTAGGCTTATATCAATGTCTTAAGTTAAAATAGAAAATGTTTAGTTGATATTAATAATTTTGTTAAACCTGCAACCTAAAATAGTAACAAATTTTTATTGCATTACATTAATAATATACATGATGTGTGAATCTTTAATTAAAATAATATGATTTCTTTATAATCCACATAGACTGTCATTTCTGTTTATGGGAGTGTATAATAGGTAATGTCGTAAGACTGTGGAGTCATAAAATACATTTTATCTTTATTCTAAAGTCTGTAGTCTGTGTACTTACTGTAGCGAACGCGACATAGATCGGAATTAAAAAGCTTTTTGGTTAAAACATTGAAGAAGATAAACGTTTTTAATAAATTGCTAAAATTGTTGATGATACATATTAAAACAACATTATCGAAATAAAACCAATACAGGTAAGCGTTATATTGACTATGAATTAGGACAGCATCAATGATTTTTGTTAAAGTAGTGCAATTTTGATGAGTCGCCTACTGTCATTACATCCGCCGTTAGATAAAATGACTCTGTAAAAAGTAAATTAACTCCTTGGTACTAATTCCCTATGTGTAGATATTATGTACAGTTATTACATTTTATAAAAGGGTTTCATATAATGTCATCCAGCCCTTAAAATTATCTCGACCTATTTATAGATCGACTTTCTTTTTATGTGAGCAAGCAGCCGGTGTTTAGGAACATCAGGCATAGGTGATAATCTTTAGTTAAATAGTTACGGTATGGTTTCTTACGATTTTAGAAAAGAAGTTACTAGCAAAATGGCAGTAAATGTGTACTCAACCAATGTTACATCGGAAAATTTATCGCGTCATGATATGTTGGCGTGGGTGAATGATGCTCTGCAGTCGAATTTTTGCAAAATCGAGGAACTTTGTACTGGAGCTGCATATTGCCAATTTATGGATATGTTATTTCCTGGCAGTGTACCCATGAAACGCATTAAGTTTAAGACTAACTTAGAACACGAATATATACAGAACTTTAAAATATTGCAAGCAGCTTTCAAAAAAATGGCTGTTGACAAGGTAACTATTTATTATCTTTCCTGTTTATTTTAATGGATGATACAAAACTATTACAAGTAATATTGATATTGAATGAATAAAATGTTTTTATTGTATTTAATATTAGTATAATAGAAATAATATTTCTATACAATTTCTATAGGTGAGATTTGAAAGACAAACTTGTGACACCATAGGAATATGTTATTTTATAAGCTGCAAATTCTAAAATGTTATAGGTAATACCAGTGGACAAGCTGATTAAGGGGAGATTTCAAGACAATTTTGAGTTTTTACAGTGGTTTAAAAAGTTTTTTGATGCTAATTATGATGGAAGAGAATATGATGCGTTTGAAGCTCGTGGCGGGATAACGATTGGGTCAGGAGCATGTGATAGTGGCCTTCCACTCTGTAGTGCCGCGCCAACACCGCGCATTCGCAGAGTGGCTCCTCCACACCAATCGGGCAGTACGCATCAATATCTCTCCTCAACTATTTGCTTAGATGCATTTTGGACTCTACATTATTCTTCTTAACATTGGTCAATATAAATGCATCTAGGTTTTTCATATGCATATCCATGCCCACCAAAGTCCCCAACATTTCAAGTCCAATTCCTTTTACTTTGAATTTTTATTTTGTAGATAGTACCCATTGACAGACTGGTGAAGGGTCGATTCCAAGATAACTTTGAGTTCTTGCAATGGTTCAAGAAATTTTACGATGCCAACTACAGTGGCTCGCCATATGACGCGATGGCGCAGCGTGAAGGGCTGCCAATGGGGCACGGATCGGCGGGCGCGGCGCCCCGACAGATGCCGTCTGTAAAGAAGCCGGCTGCGCCCATTGCTAAAGTCGCCGCTAGACCCCAATCCAGTACTATTTCTTTTCTTTACAGTTTGATTTTATCATATTGCTGACAACAGTATATTTTTAGAGTTTTATCTATTTATTCTATCTATATTTTTAAAAAAGTAAACCTTTAAAGTATTCCTTTTTTGTTATATGTTAGATTTATGTGAAACTATTATTTATTGCCATGATTTCATTTACCTTATTTCCATTTTCCTACATCCTTTACATTGTTTATTTGTAACTGTAGTTATTATAAGTAATATATCAGTTTACCTTGAAATATAATTATTAATTAGCTGAAAATAATATTTTAATATAATTTATATTAATTTAGTAGCTTTTTACTCTAACACTGACTAAATTCTTTTAAAGTATTGAGCTTATATTATAAGCTTTGTTTTCAATGTTAATAATATCAAAAAATTCCATCAGTTGTGAAAGCAAACAACACTGCAATCCGATCGCCTCCATCCAATTTAAGGCTAAATCAAAATGCAAAGGGGGACTCCAGGGTTATTGAAGAACTCAATCTTCAGGTAATTAAATCACATTTTATACAAAAATATATGTGTGGTTTTTGTACATGAAATTATCTATGAAAATATTCTAGTATGTGGTCTTAGTGCATTTCATATTTCATAAATTTTTCACACTATTAGAAATAAAACCCAGCCAAAGTATTTAAAACCAATCCTCAAAATAATCATTATTTATTTTACAATTATTTTTGTGTTTCAAGGTAAATGATCTGAAAGCATCATTGGAAGGTCTTGAGAAAGAGAGAGATTTTTACTTTGGTAAGCTGAGGGAAGTTGAATTAATTTGTCAAGAAATGGCAGGACAGCCCAATGTTGACCTTGTAAAGCAAATTTTGGATATTTTATATGCAACTGAGGTGAGCATAAGTATAAGATAGATACTAAGTGTGTGTTGTTTCTGCCATTAGAAAAATATAGAATATACAACATTATTATTTGTAACATAACTTATATAGCATATAAATATTGTCAAATTAATTTCTCAAAGCACTATTACGGGTTGGCTAAAATTTTTCATAAAGGCAAGACATGAAAAAATACTTAAGCAACACCTTTGTAATGTGTTGTTTCAATAGTATTATTATTAAAAGAATAAGAAATTAAAAAAAAATTACAGCAAAATTAAATGAATACTTGATAATAAGAAAATGTTGTATAGAAACCAACATGTCTCAAACTGCCATATGTCTGTCAGAAGGCAGACTGATCATCTATTTGTCTATGAAAAAAAGGGATTAAAGAATCTAATGCAATCTGAGGCCAAAACCGATATAGGGTTGTAAAGTTCCTGGATTATTATGTTTCTATATTTAAAAAGGTGTCTTCCCCAAATGACTTTCGACAGATAGGGTATTAATACTCCTCACTCCTCCATTGTGAATTTTTGAACTTTGAACCAACCACCATTGGTTGGAGATCAATTTGACCTGTAATTTTTTATACAGTGCTCATGGAAGCTTGTCAAGCGACGAGCTTAGTGCATTTCACAATAACAACCGACTAAAACATTTTACTTTTGAGTTCATCAAACTGAAATTTGTTTGGTTTGCCTCGTTGTCCATTCAATTGTTTCTTTTCATACAATGATAACCATGTATAATGCTAGAAAATATGCAGCTCCTTCGGCGTCGCTGTATAGAGTTTACAATTGTTTTGCATTTGTTCTATCAAAATATTTCAGGACGGATTTGCACCACCAGAGGACTTGGACGGTGACAACCCTCACCCACCAGAGGAGGATGAGTATTGAAGGAGTTCATCCGTGCTCACTGTACATAAATATATCAAAATTTAATAGCTTCACTATCGACAGCACTCTGTGCTTAGTATTTCACAGCCAATAAGTCGTAACCCTTAGACTTTGCGAATTGATTTGTTACATTTATGTATGTGTAAAGGATTTCAATAATTAAGAACCTTATTCATTAAACTTAGATTTATTTCTGTTTTAACTAAACTCGATCAGCCTCTGCATAATACCTTAAGCACAATTCACAATGGACAAGTGTTTAGTTAAACAGTAAAAATTTAGTTTTAATAAGCGACCAGTTGCTAGAGACAAAGGGTTAATTGAAGTGCAGGAGTCATGCGTAGCGCAGTTTCCATTCTAAATCTTACGCAAAGTCAATAACAAAATAACTGTCAACTAAACCATTTCCAAATTATTCGACCGTGAAGTTTGACCTTGTAAATGTAGGTACTACAGTTTCTTGAACCTTATTTAGGTGTCAGTTTAATTATATTCGTATAATTTTAATTATATGTAACCGTTTCATGATAACAAACTCCGTGAGAATTAGGACTGAGAACGTAACATAATTTATTCCTTTTAACTGGTTTTAATTGATACATAATATAAATGTAACATCTCACAAGCAAATATATTATATTAGAATAATGGTAAAGCAGTGGCCCAAAATGGCTAATAAAGTTCCTATTCTCCATTCCTTTAATGCCTACTCAATACAAATCGTTGACAATTCGATATACTATAATACTGTTATGGCTGTGGTAACTAAGTGCGGATTAATATTGAGCCTGTATTTTTTAATGACTCCTTTTTGCAGTTTAATGACTTTACTCTTCGTTCATAGCTTTCGCGTATTAAGTGACAATCGGATATCTAATGCTATGCTATGGTATAGAAAATTGTCTACAGTATTTAAATAATGTTGTAAATACTCATCATGTAGAAGTGAAATTATTTTTTAAATCATATTTACTATCTAATTTTTGAATGCAATTGTCATGTATCCTCATTTCCTACATTAAACCAATAAGTGCTCGACAAATATAGACCTGAAATAAGGTGTTTATGCACTCCAGTTGTGTCATAAGTACTAGTTTTGCATATAACATGACTATCGTAAATATTTGTCTTGCTTAAGACAATTTGGTAAGTGCAATGAGTTGTTTTATTGCTACCTTCAATTTGAACTAAAAGTAACCACCTGCTGAAGGATCTCATATGGTGCAGATGACTGGCATTCATTTTTGGGCCACTGGCTGTAAAAACGTGCATTTAATAGGTTGTTATGATATGGAAGAGATTTAATGTTAATTGTTACATTGGTTCGGCTGAATGTACTTGGTAACTTCATAAATTAATATGTATTTTATTGGGGTTTATTAATTGGTTGCCTGTTGAAATAAAACTTACATTGGTAGCTTATACAACAGAACTATGTTTATTAAACAATTATATGTTTATTGTATCCCATTAAAATAAAAACGAAAAAAAAAATGCAACTATTTTATTAAGTGAATTTATTTGGATATTGGTTAATGAAAAACAAGTAATTTATCTAGATCTGAATACTTAGAATTGAGATAAACATTAATTGAATGTTGTGATGGAATTCGTAATCGAAATTAGTATATAAAGTTGTAGGGCCTTATTTAACACATACGTCTGAAGTTTGCACCAAGATTAACAATAAAATTATAATTTAATTGTTTAAATAATTTTAGTTATGATGTTTATAACATATAAAGTACTGAACGACTTGTTGGCGATTTATTTTGCATATGACAACTTTTTAAAGTCAAGTCCTAGTTGGCATACTGTAATGCCAACTAGCACTTGACATTGTGAAATCCTTAAAAATAAAATTACTTCATTTAAATAGCATTGTTTTATTTATGACACTAATTGAATTAAGCTACAAGATAACATAACAGTATAAAAGCAGTCTACCTAGATAATCCTATGATGGTCAATTGAGGTCATTATCTACACACTGGTTCGTAAATACTCAGCTACGTAAGGTACTTAAAAGTCAATTACTCCATATTCAATTTGTAATGACCTTATTAAATCATAATAAGTTAACGTAATTAACTACTGCTGCAAAAAATATAACATCAAAGCAAATATTGTAACTACAATGAATGGTTAACAAATTTGGTAATAAATGAAAATTAATATACAACTTGCATTAATTATCACTTCAAGTACCCATAATCATAAGTATGTCGAATGGAAAGACTAGCCCATGACACGGAAATCCAAGTGTGGTATCCTAATGCACTTTCTCATTACTGTACATCTTTTAAATTATGTGATTTTCTTATTTTTACAAGAGAAACTTTGTTTCCTAAGTTCGAGCTTCTCCTAAAAAATTATGGTCAGACGAAAATATACATGATTAGAAGTATATAATAAATAACTAACACAATTACTACACCTACTCTCCGTGATGAAACTAAATGAGAAAAATACAAAGCGTAGAAAAGAAAGCAAAATTCACAAATGCGTACTATAGAAAAATACTTGTAAAGTGTGAATAAAATTCACTTCATTTTAATAAGGCGTTTATAGAAGGCCTATCTTGAATTATTTTTATAATTTAGCCTAATAATTCCACGATAGATCGATAGAAATGATAGTAATGAAGAAGAACATAAATAATGGTTCAACTAAAAATATTTTTTTTAGATGTGTTAAGGCATGCATTTAGTTTAATGCCATAGAACGAGGCCCAATTACATACTTTTATGGGCATATCCTGTAGTTTGGCATTTCTGTTGTTATGCTTATCTTCGACCAATTAAACGATGCGGGGATTACAAATCTCGTAGCAAGAAGCATATATCGTCGATTGCGTATAGCATTTCATCTAGCAACTCGGCTAGCGGAGATTTCGATAGCATGATGACTTATTTAGTAACTATATCAAAACGCGTTGTTTTTATTTTTTCTTGGTCTTAAACTTTTTAGAGAAATATTGTGATTATCGTCACTAAGTTGAAAACTATTTTCTTTTGATGTTCTTCTTTCGTCACTTTCACTTCGTTTGGATCTCGTCCTACTAGATACATTTAAATTATCGCTAGTATCAAGTGAGCTATTTGCGTCTTTTGCATTATCTTTTAAGGTCTTGCTACTTTCTTCTGTTTTACTTTTTTTTGCTTTAGTTGTCTCATCTTCACATTCAGAATATTTTTTGTTAGGCCTTCTTATCCTTTTACTTTGTTGAATGTTTGAAACTTCTGGAGTATTCGGCTTCTTATTTTTATTACTTGAAGCAATAGTTTTCTTCTTTTCTTTGGCAGGCTTTTCAGGCTCAAGCTGAATTTGATTATTTATGTCTTCAATTACTTTCGGAATCACTTTTTTTATAGTTTGTTCTTGGTCATATGGCTCCTCAACTTCAGTGGCAGTATTCAATCTTTTCTTAGAATTAGCGATTTTGTTTTTTAAATCTTGCACAGTTAATATTTTAGCTCTATTTTTACCTACTCGGTGTGTAGTATTTAAAGCTGATACGGTGACATCTTTAAAGTGATCTGTAAGAGACATTATTTAATTACGTTTAATTTTTTTATGAATAAGACTATACAAGGCATTTTTCAAACACACCATTCATTCATCTCCTCCAGGATGGAGAAATGAATCCAGCCATGAACTATTCTTAGTGTATCCCTGTAACATATTTGATGTGATTCATTTAGAAATAATTTTATTAATTATAAATGATCTTAATAATTTTCATCGATTAGGAAAAGATATATTTTACTTAAAATATAATTTCTGAGTAAATACATCATTTTAACGCTAAAACCACGGCTGCTAGACTACTGTTTTATTAATATTTTTGGTCAACTGATGCCTTTTATATACCAACATGTTTCACCTCACCACGCCAATCCACTGTACTAGTGATAAATTGCTCTTAAAATTGTTAACATAAACTTACCCCTATTCGCAGTGGGTCGTGCTATTTTCCAAACAGGTATATTTTCAGATTCCATTTCACTTTCTATATCAGTTTCCCAGAAGGTTATCATACGATTTGATCCTGAAATTTTAAATTATACCAAACATTAAAAGCAGCGTGTTTGATAATATCTAGGCAAAGAATCATACTGACAATTTACAGTTAAGTTAGAGGCAGAATAGTTTTATTCTTCAAGCTGGTTTTGTAGAAGTCACACAAAACAACTAACAATAATTTAATTATCATCAAGTCACAAATACTATTATTCAATAGACAACTCTTTCTTTTCTCTAGTCTGATGGTGACAAAATAAAAAACATGACTTGATATTGTATAATAGATTTTTTATATGTAATATAAGTATTTTTATGATAATTAAGACAATGGTTAATTATTATTACATCATTAGTGAATTTAATCAAGTTATTATGATTATTTCAGGAATAAAACTTGCTGATTGATGGTTAATTACTTTAATTGGAGAATGAAAAGGCCTCCATAAATATGTAATAAATAAAATAAGATTAATATCATAAGCATAAAGCAGTACTTACTTTGTGACACAGTCTTAGAAGATCCTGAATTTTGGCAAAGAACATTCTGTCTTGTAACTCTACAATCTTTTGCTTTGGATGAGCTCGCCAATTTACCATTTTCATCCTTGTCAATGTTTGTTTGTTCAAGAACTGTGCCATTGAGTGTTTCATCAGTAAATGTACCACTTACATCACTATCAAACTTGTCATCCGTGACAGTATTTGTTTTACTAGATGCTGCATATATTTGATCAGCGGGTACTATTTTGTGAATTAAATCCAATACATTGTCATCCTCATCAGAAACATTTCTATTTAGACAAGACTGTGTTGTTACTAGTTTTCTAGTTTTATTCCGTTCTTTATTGTCAACTTTAGTTATGGGACTTGGTCCAGCGGTATCAGATAATCCTTTAGAGTTTAAAAAATCTACTTTCTGTGTGAATAACTTTCGCTTTGAAAAACTAGATTTCATAGAAACTTCAGCTAATTTTGATTCCTCACATTCATTTTGTATATCTCCAGGTACTTCATTGTTATTAACCAAAATTGTGGGTGGTACTGACTCAGAAATAGCTATTTCTTTTGCATTACTAGTGTCTTTAAGTTTAGGTACTAAAGGTTTTTTAAAAGTATCTTTTAAAGAATTTAATTCAGAATTTGTAACACTATTTGCAAGTTTTATTCTCTTTGCATTGTTATTGAATTGATGATCAAATGATCGTTTTCTATTTTCACTGTCAGAAAATATTTCTTCATTTTCACTGCTTAGACATTCTTGGCTTACTACTAATTTTGGTATATCATTAGAATTATTTTCACTTTCTGTTGTATTATTGAACCTTTGAGAGGGAAACATATATTCACTTGAAAAATAATCTTTTAAAGTTCGCCCTTCATTACATGTTTGAGTGGAGTCTGGCTTGGCTACTTCAGCACAATTGTTAGACGCTTTTTGCTTAATTGAAAATATATTTTTTTTAAGAGCAATTGTATGGTTTGTGTATTGATCTTTATTATTGATCGAATTCATCAGTAAAGATTTGTCTACTTGACTTATATGTGGTCTTCTAAGTAACCTGTCATCTTCATTGCCACTTATAGGTGAATCACTACTATCTCTATCCGAATATTTCATACTTCTAATATGTCTTATAATATTACTTCGGTTACTTTTGAGCACCATAGATTTATGTCTATTTTTTTCATACCTCCTTCTTTGTTTAAGTTTTAATTTCCGGCAAACTATTTCTTTAATAATCTGTAATTCATGTGTATTAAATGTTTCAAACTTAAGAGCATTTGTTATGTCAATAGCAGTTCTTGTTGTATCTGAAAAAAAAGAAAAATTTCTTAAATATTGTAGGCGCCTGGTAATAAAACTATTCATTAATCACATTTTAAAAGTGTGAAATTGTGTAATTAACAATTTACTAACCCACACTACGGATTGACATTGGAGATCTACTCCTGCCATCAATAACAGATCTATGAGAACTTGCATATTGTCCAGGATGAAATCTAGGAGGTCCAACATCACTTCTTAAAGAAAATGGAGATATTGCTCGTTCACGGTACATGCTCCGGACATCGTGTTGTGGAAGATCCAGCTTGTAGCGATTGGAATTGAATTGATCAATATTGTTCATTAACATCATTTTTGAGTTTGAGTTCCTGCTAAATCCACCTACAGATATTTCCTAAATGAAATAACAATATATGTTTATAAAACAAACTTAGGTGATAGACAAAACTACAAATTTATATTTTATTTCGTACAGTTCAAGCACAATACTAAAAACAATAATTTTACTACTACCAAAAATAAAAAATGCTATACAAACCCCAATTCCGGTACGAAATGTCACCATATTCTCTTCTTCGATGTCCGACATACTGTAACATTTACCACAATTCACAATATTTTGATTTTTCAGTTAGCGTGGATTTTGTTTTTAACGTTTATTTTACAAATTTGAAATCCCTAAATACAAACTGTCAGACGTCAAGACTAGTAATAGTAATAGACATAAATTTTTTTTTATATAGATCAAAGTCCATTGGCACTTACATAAATACTATATACTGAAGGGTGGCCAACTCCGAAAAATATTTTAGCAATACAGGTAGAAAGTAGAGATGATATGGATATAGAAATAAAATTATATCGGTTACGGTTACGATATTTAATTATTTCGGACTATCCGTTAGTTTCAGTTACGGTTATTAGATTGAAGTAAAATATAACTACAAATAGTATGTAATAGTTTAGTTTTATATATAGGTTTAATCCTCCTCAGTTTTATCTATTAAAATAAAAGTGCAATAAATTTAATAGCTTTACAAAAACATTTAGCTTTATACATTGCACATATGTATTAACTTATAACCTATGTATAACATATTAAATGTTTTCTTTTTAATTATCTTTGTGAGTAATGAAATTATTAACAAAAACCTGTCGAAACATGTAGTTTTATCTAGATTTTAGACTCCGCCCTTATCCGAAAGTTGTGAAACGGATACGGTTACGGTTATGGATATATATTTATTTCGGATATCCGATTGTTTCGGTTACGGTTACGGAGCTCCATAACATCCCTGGTAGAAAGTCTTTACTACTATCGGTGTAAACGTACTTTACCTAATGTTTTTTATTGTTGGTATTTCTATCTTATATGATTTCTATAACAGAGATAAATGTTGTGCCGAGTTTTAACCACATATTCTCGTTGAAGGCAATCTAAATAAAACGTAGTATACAAAAAAAATTGGTAACAATAGGCGTTTATTGTTTTCACAATGTAAATTCTTATTAAAATATGTAAACATGGTATGGAGCTAAATTAAATCTACCTTACAAGCATATTAAGCAACATATTGACTATTATACAAAAACTTAATACAAAAAATTATATGTACTGCATCAGAATTATTAAATTTCAATTAGATTCTATGTTTGCATTTACTTCAAAGGTAGAAGATTTTGAGTCCAGTGATTGTCTGAAGAGTTGGGAATGTTGCCAGGATACATCCCCTTGTCCGCCACTAAGGTGTGCTGTTACTATAACCTTTTTAAATCGGTTGCTAAATTCTGTAGTAGTTTCTGAGAACAACAATGTTATTATAATAAAATTAATAAAAAATTGATATAAAAGTCTACAATGTACAAGGTATAAAATTACTATTGATAAAGCTACAATTTATTAAATAATGCCCTTAAAAAAGAACATAAATCTAATACTAAAAATATTTAGAACTATTTCAACTATAACAAAGATCCCGGTTGCAAATTAGACAAAATAATAACCATTGAAATCAGCAACGCTTGGATTACTGTCATCAAATTGAACCTGCCATTCGATGTTGCCGTTTTCAAAAATAGCGGAAGTTGCTCGAACAGTAAGTGACGTAAATATTAAACCATCTTTCACGGATAATTTCCAAGATACCCTTCCAGACATTTCTCCTTCTAAAATCAAAATGGAGTATTTAACCAGATGTTAAAAACTACTTCAGAAAATTTATTAGTGACTATAGACTATAAATCTATACAAATTGTTGTTTATAATTTTGTTAAGTTTTTAATGATTTAAATTAAACGTTAATAATAATTTCAAGAATCGGCAACGCTTCTATAGGTAAGATGACGTCGCACCAGTCAGTATGACGGACCATGCTTACAAGTAGGCAATCATCAAGTTTTTCGTGTATCAATAAGTGTTATATTTTGATCAAAGAGTCTTCAACAAAATTAAACTCTGGCTAAAATTATTTACAAGTAACAATCTACGTCATCTTCGATAAGTGACCCTTTTGTGTCTCATGACTGTCAAAAGAGAAAATAAATAAATAAATTTATTTTTTTAAATTCAATATTTTTAATTATGTATTTTTTTTTATTAATAAAAATATACTTGTTATTTATAGAACACTCTTTTTAGCTATGTCTTATATAGATTTCTCTCAATACTACCTTATTTTTCATATGGTCAAATAGCCTATTGTAATTGATAAACCTAAAAAAATATGTTATGAAAATCGAAACGATCGTTTCATCAACTATTATTTAGCGTATATTTTAAATATAGAACCTTTAGTATAGAGTCAATTAAAAAAAATTAATTATGTAACATGAAAAATATATGGACCATAATGGAGAAAAAATATAAGAACCTTCTCTTGCTATATAAACCTGCCGCCAGTCTTTTTCCACATTTCTAAAGACATGTTCACCTTCATACACCCCCGAGCCCCACCCATCTAATGTTGATAGTTGTTCTCCATTCCTACTAATCTGGTACTTATCCGAGCTACAGTAATATTTTACACTGACTTCCCCTGGTTGGTCAAATTCAAAGCCATGCCCAAATTGGGAACCTATTTCACCACGTTGCGTTTTCCATTCCTTAGAGCCGGATATCCGTCCTCGGGATTCGAAATCACTTGGTTTTCTGAAAAAGTTGTAAGTACCATTCACTTACCGTTCCAATAAAAAAAAATTCGTAGACCAGTACTAGCATGAGTCGAGCGAATTGTCGCAATAACTTAAAAAAATAATTTTGACATTTTAAAGCAGTGTTGCCCGCTAAAAGATATTGTAAGGTAATATGGTATTATAAGGTACCACACTATTCTAAAAGTCAATTTGTTATTATAAAAAACTCAGCATACTATGGCAAAAACCATATTTTATGGTATTATTTTTAAGTTAGAATGAATAAAAAGGTATTTTTATCACCTCTCCAACATCATCTGTGCAAGTTCATGTATAGTACGAGCGGTTAGCCACTTCCGCCTTGCAGGTGAAACCTGCGCTAGTCTATGTTCACGTAGAGTTAGCAACGTTGATATTAATTCTTGTTCTGTGCATTGATTTCGACGCAAAAGAACCTTTAACATACATTAGACTTTTTTTTAATACGGGCTTATTGGAATGACCTTTATAATAATAGACTATAGTATGACTATTGATTAAGATATTAAAATTTTAGTTGTGGTAAAAAAAAAGTTTTTTATTAACATTTTTAGTTGCCCATACCTCCTTATGTTTAGTTGTATAACGCCAAGTGACGTCCTGGACATCGTTACAAGAGACAGCTATCACATAAGTAAGCTTTTTGCCCCAGCCATGGTCATACATCAGCGGTGTGTCCAATGCCCCCTCGCAAGGGTCAACATGCAACCAGTTATTTGTTACATAATCATATACCTTAAAAGGCAAAATGTATCCAACTCATACAATTTATACAAATAATATATTCTAAGGGTTTTAAGTGGGGCCGATGTTAAATCAATATTTATTTAGTAATATTCATAGGTAAAATGGAACAAAATTCTTAATGAACAAGTTCAAAACACGTTTATATCATAAAAATAATTATAATACTTAATAGACTTGGCAACTTTGAGAAACAATTTTCTTTGTAATTCTTAAAAGATACGTTTCTATTCTTACAATCATTTTTTTTACAAAGAATACGCGATATATGACATACCTCACACCAGACGTGATCAGTAGAATCATAGATATAGCGTGTGTCATAACCAAGTGCTCGGCAGAACATAGCAAAACAATTCGCCCATTCGCCACACCTACCGCGGCGCGTACGCATTAACGCGCGAATATCATTATATCGCGGAAATTTTGTATAATTTCCACAATGCGCGCAACTGTACACCTAGAACATAATACTTTAATATATAGACTTTGACTAGATCTGCGGCTTAGTGATTAACAAACATAGGAGTGGAATTCTTAAGCAGGGTCCACACTATGCCGCGGTAGGCCGGGAGGGTTGACCCGGGTGGGTACGACCCGGGTGGGCTGGTCCACACTGAAAACGAAGCCAACCGGGCTATTTCTACCTACATTATTTAGTTTCAACACCAAGACTGGTGATTTAGTTGAAGAGTACTTAAAATGAACAATAAAAAACCCTACTTAAACAAACTGAATCGAAAATAAAATAATTCGTCTACTTCGGTCGGAGGTTTAATTGTAACTGAAGCCGCTCGGGGCGCTCGGCACGTCCCCATTCTATATTTTTGTTCGGCTCGGCTCGGCTTCCTTTGATCTGTACCTACTTTATGCGGGTTGGGATCGGCACGGCCCGGGCCGTCATTTTCTAACCCGGCAAAGCCGCCTGGGGCGTCTACATCAACGCGGCTTAGGCCGCCCGGGTCAGCCCGCCCGGCCTACCCCGGCATAGTGTGGACCCTGCTTTAGGTTTCAATTTCAGTCAAATAAATTTAATTATTTCATGTCGGTATAAAGTATTGTTGAAAAATATTTTCAATTAAATTACATAACTTAGCGCATGTTTAAAAATGTGACCAAAACATTTTACCTCAGCATTGCATGTTTCTGTCGCAGTTTTCATAGTAGTGCTGTGATAAAATTTTGTAGGTCCTCCACACGTCTCACATTGTGGTGCATCAACCCATGAAAAGTATTTGTGTTTGAACCATCCTATCAGCTCCATTAACAATGCAATGTCATATGATAAGTCTTCTTCTTTTGTATCACCTGCAATTTATATCTACTCATAGGTTACCTGCACTGTGAATAATTGTTTTAAACAAAAATTATCAATAAGAGAGATGCAGAATGACGGGTCTCATGCTTGCTTTATTATAATATCTATTTGCCTGTAAAAAAAGTGAGGTGGTCTACTTCCTCGCCTTTTGAGGTGTTTTCCGTAGTATGGAAAATATTTTTTTTATATATACTTAATGTTTCCGGCGCGTGAAAGTGGTTGGGGGTTATTATTCTATAATGAAAAAGAAAATGAACGGTTTGTTTACGAATATCAATACATTACACAAAATTTTAAATTTCTTTTTAATACTTAGACGCAACTCCGGCAGCAAAAATCACTTGGAGGACCATTCAAGGTCCCCCCGAGACACCTACATAATCAGTATCGTACGAAATCAGAATTCGGGCGACGTATTTCTAAATCGTTACCCAAATTCACATTATTATTGTCAATACACTCTTCCACTGTACTTGTTTTTCATGAAAATTTGGAAAACACCATTAACATTATCTTTGGACGCCATGTTGGCAGTTTGAAGAGTTTTCACACTAGCTGCTAGATGGTAAGAAGTGAAAATAAATTTTAATTAACAGGCTAGGCAAGTTATGAAACTTCAACAATCCAAATCATTTGCCTAGCCGTTAAACCCACTGGCTGAACATCTTTTAGGCCGTTAGTTAAACGGTTAAGCTGTTAATTGAACAGCTGATTAAGCTAGTTGGCTGCAACATATGCACCACCAATATATGGTCACCAGGTACATTTTTTAGAGATATTTAAATACCTATAAAATTTAAAAACCTGTCTTAATTTTTTTCTGAACTTCTCTCATTCTTTTCAATGCTCTTAATTCTAGTGTAACCATTGGTATCTCATTCCTTGCAGCTTGTTGTAATTCTTCATCCTCATAGTCCAAAACCCTATTGAATAATATCTGTATTGTTAGTAATAGATTATTGGTTGTCATCTGTAATTAACACTTTTGTTATTGTTTTTGCCAACATTGGACAAGTAAGAAACCTCAAGTCAAGTCATGTATAGCATGTAAAGATATTTAATATAGAACAACTACGCTTAGCAAACTATTATGAAAGACATTAATGTAAATTTAATTCAAAGTATATACCAGAACATTAATAGGAGTCAATTTGTAATTTTTTATAGGAACTTTTTCAATTTTTGATAAAGTTTTTGAGTCAATACACAAACTCAGTTTCCTTTCAATCGCTGTCTTAGCCAACCTCAGTTTATCAATGGCTTTATCTATAGGGTAGATAAATTTATTTTGTTCCTGTAAATGAGAAAATCATATAACTGAATCTGTTAAAATATAGATAATCTAAAAAAAAATATCATAACTATTATTGCTTATTCACAAACCATTTAAAATTCCGCAACAATTGTTGTACATGGTTTCGATGTTTATCAAGCTAGCACACTTTCGAGTTGGTTAAGATAACTTTTAATACTAATAAGAAATAAAACATAAGGGAACGTAATGTAAAAAATTAAAAAAGATCGCTACATTTACTAGAACTTTTTATAAAACTTACCCATCGGAATCCAATATATAAAAGATAATCGTTTAACTCTTTAAAAACACGAATATTTTCCACGACTTCTGTTTTTATATGCCTACTATTAAAAGGATGGTCTAAAATATAATTAATATTTTGTAGTAGTTCGTATAAGATTTTTCGAAATTTATTGACATCTTTAACACTTTGCTCTACAACTGCTAAACGTGCCATATCTTCCATTGTTTTATGAATAATTGCAGCCCCTTAGTTACGGAATGTCTTTTAAGTTAAATAAATAGTTTGAAATTCAGTCCTGAAGCCAGGTTTTTTTTTGTTTACGTATTAACTATTATCACAATTTTGACGATATCATGCACCCTCCCCTCTTTTTTTTTTTTTTTTTTATCGTAACAAACCTTTAAGTTGACTTTGGATTTCATATAATTTAGCACATCTCCTTCACTAAATCTCATCCCTTAAAACAGACTACATAGCTCTATTTAATCCATAGAGTAAGTTTTATATTGGGTAATTTGATATATGCCAAGTAGACACCACTCGGTCGGTGGTCCACACTACAAATTATATACATATATAGAATAGTAGTTAGATTATAGATAGTAAACTGTACAACATTATACAAACAGACTAGAATTTGGAATTATTCGTATAATTCCAAATTCGTTCAACACCGTATTCGAAGTGTTGCCAAACATGGTATCAAATGTAACTAAAAAATGCAGTACAGAGTAAGATGGTAATTTGTCTCTGTTTATCTCAAATTGCTAATGTGGACATTTGGTTTCTCAATGTAATTTTTAAGTAACACTCCGTATTGCGCTGTAAAATATACGAAAATAAAATGACAGCGTATAGGCTGGCTAATAAAAGAAGATTATTGAATTATTTGAAAACTTTCGGATGACAACACAGAATGTCATTGAAGTTCTTAGGTAAGGTTAAAGGGCCTCATAGCCTAGCGGTCTCATTAAGTGGCAGCTAGGTGAGGGGTACCGGGTTCGATTCCCGGTTCGAGGGCAAGTTTTAATTTAATTTAAATTTGTTCTCGGCCTTTGGGAGGGTTGTGCGGTACCGGGCGAGTGCTTAAACCCTACATGGAGGACACGGTCGAATTTCTAAGGCAAGCACGAATTATAAAAATCTTATACTTGACGCTGGCTAATGCACAAACCGTGCCAGAGCCATAAAGGAAAAAAAAAGTATGATTTATTGTCTTGATACTTCATGCAATTTCTCATTTTTATTTCTATATTTTATATATTTTTTCCGAATAGTTAACAGGTATGATAGCCTAAATTTTGTTTTATTTGATAGAATATTTCGTTTCTTTCGCAGGAAATCTGGAGGATGTAGAATGCAATAGTGAGAACTATCGGTAAGCTCACTGATCCCTATTTCCTTTTGATGTCTTTGTTTATTTTTTCTCGCGTGTAGTTACCCAACATTTTACTAGAAACTGGCATTAAGTTAAAACTATTGCCATCATATATAAGTATTAAAAAAAAGTTCACCGATGTAGAGCAGAAAGAAAGAATAAATCCCAGAACCAGTACTTTTTGGATTCTGATTTTGATTATTCCGTATAAAGTTGTGTTTTATAATAAATATAGTTTTAGTTTTCCATGCAATGCTTGTCATTTTAAGTATCAATAGTAAAATACTAGACACGTATAGTATTTAATTTCATAGAAATACAATTACTATCAATGTAAAAAATAATAAAATAAAATCAAGTATCAAGTAAGTTTAATCCACAAAATATATCAAACTTTTAGGGATACCATACTATTTTTTTTTTAATTTGCTGCGCTTTTTCGTCATCTTTCATTAGCTTTCAGACTCTAACTTTGATATCGATCACACCTAAGATTATATTACAAAAAAACAGGAAATCTACTGATCTACCATCAGGATTCGCACACATTGGTGCCCTGGGGGAAAACGGAACACAGACTAGAAATACTTATACTAATATTAGAGGAAATGATTTTTTTTTTAAATCTACTTTTATTTTAAATAATAATTATATTTTTACAATCTAGTTTTCCATTATCTGTAATAAAACTAATAAGTGACCTTTAGAAGAAGTTCAGAAATCCTTTGTTTAAGATAAAGGTAACCATGGTAATATTTACAGTTTAAAATATTATTAGTGATAAAACCTATGATAGTTACGATATAATTGATAAACATGAAAAAACACAAATTTACTGAGAACTTTCTTACTAATGAAGGTAGGTATTTAGTAGTAAGATATATACATATATCCAGTTATGGTGTGAATATATAATATAATTTGTGTGTTCTAGTGTTTTATTGCAGCTAACATCGGGTTTACTTTATAGATTAAATATTACTTTTTTCCTATCTTGATTTCTATTAAGAATAGTTTTAGATTGTACGCGGGGTTCTCGTAATTGGCTTTTGCATACACGGTATGTCAGAGGAGAATACGATAAATGCTTGGAACTGGCTGACCACTTGCAAAAATATGCATTTAATTCACATAGATTTGCGCATTATGTAAAGGTAGGTCTCCTAAATAGTTTAACCACTACTAAATATTTGTCGATCATTTTTCCGAATAGCAGATGATAGACGTATTATTAATGCACCTTATATTAATAATTCTTTTTGGTACTTACGTATTAACGCCACTGCTGAAAAAATTATCGATTCGATTATTTCCTAATTTTTGAATTTAAAAGTTTTAGAATAATAACCCCTAACCACTTTCATGCACCGGAAACAGTTATTTAAATTAAATATTAATATACTAACCTAATCTAACCAAACAATAAATAATAATGATAAAATCGTAACCAGAATTTTTGCAGCGGTGGCGTTAATACGTAAATACCTTCTCATTAATAATAATCAAGGGTATTTATATTTTATATCCATATAATTTCTTACTTATAAGACGCCTTTGTCAGATGTGTTCCTTATGGTGTCAAAATCAAATTTTTTCAAGAAAAACATTCGAGTGCGTACTTTTTTATAATAAAATAAAACTGCACATTTTGTAACAGAACGTAGGGGAAGGTGGGGACCCTTCGTACGGTTTTCACATTTATTTTTTTATTTTTCCATGAATCAATCATCTATTACTATCAATTTTATTAATCTACTATCTGAGATTCATATAAAAAAATGACAAATGATTTCATCTGATAGTTCAACCATAATTATGATTTAAACTAAATCTGGAAAACGTACGAATCTGCCCCATCAACGGGGCACCTTCGTACAGTGTTGGGGGTACCTTCGTACGCTGTGGGGTAGTTCCGTACGTGCGATTAAAACGCCAACATAAATCAAAATATTAGCAATGAAATTAAACAGAAAAATAAAGATTTAATTTCTATTAAACAAAATAAAATACTGTTCTTATAGTGAACAAAAATTACATAGCTTTTCTTATGTAAAACAAAATTAAATTAGTTAGGTATCTTAAATTTAGAATCACATTTCCTAATCTTTGGTGCGGATTAGCACTTCTTATTTTCGGGTGTGGCAGCATAAATTCGTGGTTTTCCTGGCCGTCGTCGTCATTTTGTTTGTTTTAATTCTTACAACATGCGGATAGGGTCAAAATGCCTCTGGTGTCAAAACTGATTTCGAAGGAACTACTATTTTATGGATTGGTAAATTATTCAAAGCATCTGGTTCACAAGCATCAAAATCAACCTTAATAAAGATAATAAGAAATAGGTATTAATATATATTTACATCGACGATAGCAAAAATAGCAACACAGGACAAAGTTAATGCAAAAATTAGCAATTAGCACACTAACACAATCGTACCTACCTACCAGAGGGTTTAGTCAAGATGCCTTAACAGTAGTGTATGTAGAAAGTCAAAATCTTAATTTGTATGAAAATGACAGTTCGTGTCGACAAATTTTCATACAAATTTAGTAGTACAATTCGTTCAAATGTGCCCCATCTAGTGCTGTCCGAAAGTACCCCACTAACTCAATAACAACAAAATATAACTTATTTAAATATTAATAGGAAAACGTCATAAATTAAGTATTGGAGACGTATCTTAAGTATAGTTTGCTAGTTACTGATAGAATACACACGAAAACTTATTTTATCTACGGTAACAAGACACAAAAACATTGATCAAAAAATTACTTACCGAGCGCAAAAACACGTCCATGCCTGTAACTTCACTCTCATCGGTGCTAATTTCGCGAAACTTCGGTGATGTAAAGTTGGTACCTCGACTCATGCACACATACAAAAGCAAGACTGTACTTTGTTTCGTTCAAGTTTTATTTTGACTGTATGAATGTGCCCCGCGTACGAATGGTAACGATCTTCCCCTATGGCTATATATATTTTTTAATCGAAAGATCGCTACTTAAAACTGATCAGTAAAGCAGACAGAAATGTCACATTGTAACCTTTTGGGGCTTCAGTAATTTGATTGAGGCATTTTCTATGGCAGGCTTTAATCTTTTCTCAAACTGGCCGACTTCAAGAAGCTTTGGATAAATTTCACACTTCTATAAAGATACAACCTCAAGACCCTGAAGCTTTAAAAGAAGTCGGAAACTGTCTGTAAGTAAAATAAAATGATTATCACTAAATTATTATTATTTTGTATAATACAAAGAAGTTTTTGAAAATTACAATTTTTGCACTCGTTAATTCAAATATATTTTTTTATAATCAAAATAAAATACATATATTATGAGATTATATCACTAATTAAATTCTTAAAATGCAAGGGTAAAAAAGAAAAAAAAAGGGAAAGAGCGATTGAGACTGATTGAGAGAGAGAGTGAGAAAGGGCGAACGTAGCATGAAGCAAATAGCCATGGAGCGAGAGTAGGGAGCAAGCAAGTGAGAAAGATTGAGTGAGAGAGTAAGGGAGATCGAGAAAAAATACAGGCTCTTAGTAGATGTATTCGTTTAGTAGTTACATATTAACAGTCTTACTAATAATGATTTATGCACATCGTATAAGCCTGTTATAAGAAAAATGTTACTAATAATTCCTGAATAGGCAAATCTGATGTATACGGCTGTTATAACAAGTGTTTTGTTTGTATGAAGACTTATACAATGCTTATACAACGCAGAGGCCTATTTTAACGGGTATACAAGACAAAAATGGCGTAATTTGATCTGATTTAGCGTTTGACACATTGATATACAAAAAACCCAAGATGCACAGTCTTGAATAAAAGTAACGCTCGAAAGTGTCCCGAAACACTATTTCTGTCTCTTTCTATAAGTTACAAGCATATATTATTGCAAAATCAACCTTACGCGAATTGTTTAAGGTTGTTATTACAACGCAGTGTACTTAAAGCAATAAAATTTTACGACCGACCGTGGTCGGTAGGACAAGGTATTGAGTGGAGTCGAACATGACTTTTTTATTTACAACTATTTAACATAATTTTAAATATATCCGACGTTTCGCGTGCTTTACAGCGTGCGTGGTCACGGTGACTGAAGACAAAAGGTGTTGGATGTTAAATAGTTGTAAATTTATAATAATACATAACTTTAATCCGGTTAAAAAGTTTTTTCTTTAAATTAAAAAAAATGTTAAATTGGCTACCTCCTGACCTACACTTTATATAGCGTAAATATATTTGTCAAAAACTACACACAAAAAAAGTTCAAAAGTACATAAATTTATTTATAAAAAAAACACAAATAAATAACATCGACTCCACTTATTAGAACAGGGTCATTTTTATAATGCGACTAAAATAAAAAGAAGACTGTAATGCGTTATTCTAACACTGAACAAGCAGCCATTGAAGTTGGCCGTATAGAAGTTTGTGCGTTGAATGAAGTTTTTAGAAAAAATAAATAAAAATCACACATTGCTTGTTATAATCAGTCATAAAAACAACAAAAACTAATCAATAAAGTTTTTTACTTACCGAAAATACGATATCCCATCCTTTTTTAGCCTTCTTGACGTAATATTTTTACAATTTCTCACAGAACACTTTGACATTTTTGACAACTGCTCCCAGACGCGAGCGACGCGAGACTATTTGAAATGAGCGCACAATTTAGAATGTTGCGCTCATTTTTTTAAATTAAAAAATAGAACTAGTGTGTAAAAGAGGTTAAAACACGGGAACTATGACATTTTAAGCAACAGTTTCACGTAATAAGTTGTGAACAATCAATATAGTGTATTAAACAGTGATTCGTTAGTCGTGATCGAACAATTTGTTATCCGCCATACCGCGATGGACATTTCTCGTTTGGTTGTGGTTAAACATCAGAGTAATTGTTGCAAAAACTGACATAAAATAGTGAAGTGACTTTTAAAAGTGTCTTGTGCTAGTCAAGTACTTTAAAATAAAACCTAAACACTGTTTTGGACAAATCGTAATTGTATTATATACGATTTATTCGCAATTCAATTAATGAAATGGTTAGCACTTGTAACAAGTTGTTAGGAACACCATACACACTGTCGATTGTGGATCAAATCCTGGCGCGCACATACCTACGAAACGAATACTTTTTATTTTTTTAATTTTATAATATTCCAAGATGGATTGTGGTAAATGCCTAAAAAATGCCTCTGATACTGAATTGATTAAATGCACATCTTGTCTCACGGTGTTGCATTTCTTCTGCGCTGATCTATCTGAAGCTGATTTAAAAAAAATTCTACCGATGAATAGGAAAAAGTGGAAGTGCTCGGCGTGCAAGAGCAAAAAGATTGCTCCTACTTCATCCGTGTCGCCGAAAACAAGTTTAGCATCATCATTAAACGTCGATACTGAAATGCTGACAAAATATATGGATACTAAACTCGCAGATCTGTGGCAGCAATGGCGGGACGACCTCAACGCTGCAATTTTCGAAGTGACGCGGAAATTTAGGGATGACATAATCTCTCTTGAAGCTCGTATGAGTACCTGGGAGGGCAGACTGTCGCAAGTGGAAGATCAAACGGCTAACAATGAATCTTTGCCAAACAATTTTATCGACAAGCATCTTTCTAATGAAAATCTGATCAATGAGGTTCGAGATCGCAATCAAAGGGAGAAAAACCTCATTATTGCAGGTATACCTGAACAAATAGCGATCAACGCAGAGGAAGGACCGTTAAAGGATGAAGATAAGATAATACAACTGATTTCCACCATAAACCCCAGTCTACCAAAACCCCTTAAGGTCTTTCGTATAGGAAAATTTAATCCAGGCAAAAACCGTAGAATCAAAGTTTGTTACGAAACAAATACTACGGCTAAATACTTATTACGTAACAAGTCTAAATTTCCAGAAGCCATTAAAATTTATTCAGACTTAACTCCAGCTCAGCAAAAATATTTGCAAAATTTAAAAAAATGAACTAGTGCGACGTCAGGCTGCGGGAGATACTGACATCACTATTAAATACAGATCTGGAATACCCACTATTACCAAAATGTCTCCAAAAAACTCGAAGTAACAAATACAACCAAACGCCTCAACACAGATACAAATACCTATGAAGTTTTGCAAAACCATAATCAGCTACAACCACACAAGTCACGCTTATCGTTTTTATACCTTAATGCTAGGAGTATCCGAGCAAAAGGCAAATTTAATGAACTCAAATGCATTTTAAAAACAATTTCTAAAACTGTTCATATCGTACTCATTACAGAAACATGGATCACTAATGAAACTCAGGCCCAAGAGATGAGTCTACCAAACTATACTCATTATTTCAATTATAGATCGGATTTTAGAGGTGGTGGAGTCTCAACTTATGTCCATAACAGTATTAGACATAGTTTGTCGGAGTCAACATATAAAGATGGCAACAACTACCTATGGGTCAAATTAGACAGATATGCCACCGAAATTGGACTTGTGTATAATCCTGGAGATACAAACTTCTCAAAGTTTTTGGAAGAACTTCGCTTGCAACTAAGAGAAAGAAAGAGGGCTGTAGTCTTTGGGGATTTTAATATAGATCTAGTGAAAAAGAATGAAAAACAAACTAAGCAGTATATGGATGTAATGGACGCGGCTGGATATAACATCATAAATAAAATTAGGAAAAAATATTGTACACGTGACTCGAAAACACGTAAATCAATAATCGACCACGTGTGCTCAAATTTAAGAAGTGACCGTTTTCATATGGCATTTATTGAGACAGGAATGTCCGACCATAGGCAACTTTATATCGAGTTAAAAAAATCCAAAGCCCCGCAGTTAATATACTCTGAATATGAAGCCATTGACTATGCTAAATTTAACAAACTATTAACGACCTACAATTTAGATGTAGCAACACTTGATTATTCTTTACTAGAAGATACGATTAAGGACTGTGTAAGGAAATGCAAACAAGTAAAGAAAAAGATACTTAATCCACCTCAGAAAGATTGGATAAGTGGAGAAGTCATTAGTGCAATTCACTTTAGAAACCAATTATGGGCTGAACTGAAAAAAGATCCTACAAATATAGTTGTTCAAGCACAATATACTACTACAAGAGATACGGTCAAAAGGAAAATAAGGGAAACTAAAGATAATTACTTCTCCAACGAATTTATTAAACACGCTAAAAACCCTAAAAAAATGTGGAGTCTAATAAATAAATTGGCTAGTAACAAGCTAAATAAAGATTGCACACCTTCCAAACTTATTATAGACACTAAAGAGTTAACTCATACAACCGATATTTGTGCTGCTTTTAATACATACTTTTCTACCATAGGGCTAAAACTAGCCAATGAAATACCAACACAATTTCACATTAATTTTACACTAGCACTTCCTCAAAGTCTTAACTCTGAACTATCTAACTTTAATCCATGCACAACACTTGAAATCACTAATATAATAAAAACACTAAACACGAATTGTAGTAGTGGAATAGATGGGATCAATACTAAAACAATAAAATGCGTAGTTGATCATATTTCTGAATATCTTTCGATCTGCTTTAATAAGCTGCTGCATAATGGTGAATTTCCGGATTCTCTTAAAAAGGCCAGAGTTGCTCCTATCCATAAATCTGGCCCCAAAACCGAACCCGGCATATACAGACCAATATCTATTCTACCTACAATATCAAAAATATTAGAAAAGATTATTTACTCACGACTTGACACTTACTTGCAAACTAACAATTTCATTTTTAAACGCCAATATGGTTTTAGATCAAAAAGCAGCACTTTATCAGCCACAGCCGATCTCGTTAGCGACATAAAACAAAATATTGACTCTAAGAAAATGGTGCTGGGTGTCTTTATTGATCTGAAAAAAGCGTTTGACACCGTAAGCCACAACTTATTGCTTAAAAAATTAGAATGCATAGGAATAAAAAGATCGTGCACTAAAATTATTCAAATCATATCTATCAAACAGAACCCAGATAGTAAAAATAGGTAATGCTCAAAGTTCAGAAATACCAATAACATGCGGCGTCCCACAAGGATCTATATTAGGTCCATTGTTATTTTTAATATATTATTAGGAAACACAAAAGATTAGAACGTGTAGGTACTTCAGACTTTTAAAATCTACTGAGGTTAGGTTAGTAACAAGTCCGTTCCGCACGAAGTCTCGAAATAAAAGTGAGTCAACGCCGGTGTTGCCATGCTTTATATAGGTTTCTGCTACAAAATGGCGTTAGTCCGCTAACACGGCCTCTCCTGACACCCTGACGTCCTCGTCAGGATTTGATGTCCCAGCGTCTATACTGTCATCTCTGTGGGTAGAATAGAACGTTAGAACATTACAGTTCTGGGAAGGTATTGCGTCGTCTATTTGGTCAGCAGCTGAACATATTTACTTGGTTAAATACAAACAATCAAAGTAATGAAAGATAGAAAGGAACTTTTAAAGTCAAGTAACTCCAAGGAATGAGTGAAAGATTATTCATAACCCTTACAAGATTTGAAACAAACTATCACTTTCATGTGTAAAGGACTTGTGTAAACAATCACAAGTTTAGTATCACCATAAGAGTAGATATAAGGTATAAAGGTCTACTTATTTCTCAAGAAGATCGTGAGTTTGGGGCTGGTTACCCTGTCCATTGATCTTTTACCATTCATAAAGGAAGATCGTGAGTTTGAGGCTGGTTACCCTGTCCATTGATCTTTTTACCATTCATACAGGAAGATCATGAGTTTGGGGCTAGTTACCCTGTCCATTGATCTTTTTACCATTAATACAGGAAGATCATGAGTTTGGGGCTAGTTACCCTGTCCATTGATCTTTTTACCATTAATACAGGAAGATCGTGAGTTTGGGACTGGTTACCCTGTCCATTGATCTTTTACCATTTATACAGGAAGATCATGAGTTTGGGGCTGGTTCCCTGTCTATTGATCTTTTTACCATTTACACAGGAAGATCGTGAGTTTGGGGCTGGTTACCCTGTCCATTGATCTTTCAAAAAGCAAATATTACAGAATTAGATAGCTTCAGACTTAACACAAATAAAGATAAAACTCAGTATATTTGCAATACACCGTCGTATCGACAGTGGCTCCTAGTGCTCTCATAAGCGACAATTTTTTAAAACAGAGACTCATACATTTTGCATGTTCTCTAAGTGGTCTAAACACATTAGCACCAGAAAAACTTAAAACAGAGACCCATACACTTGTATGTTCTCAAAGTGGTCTAAACACATTAGCACCACAAAAATTTAAAACAGAAACCCATACCTTTGCATGTTCTTAATAACAAAGACCAGATCATCCTTCTGGAATTTACAAGGGGGGTCTATGACCCACATTAACGACAGTGTCCTGATTGATTTGACTGTTCTTCAACCGTTCGGCCGTCCTCTGTCAAAGCATCTCTCGTCTACCTTGCTGACTAGACGATCCCGAATTTAATGTGACACTGTTGCACTCACAAACACAAACAACATTTTAACACAAAGAGCACTTTTAAAATGTTAATCACTTGTGACTTCGTACATTACGGACACAAAGAGAAGGAAAATTTAAACCACAAAGATTACTCAAAACAAAACAAAAGAGAAGTGAGCGAAAAGTTCAAATCCCAATTCTGATATTAGGAAACACAAAAGATTAGAACGTGTAGGTACTTCAGACTTTTAAAATCTACTGAGGTTAGGTTAGTAACAAGTCCGTTCCGCACGAAGTCTCGAAATAAAAGTGAGTCAACGCCGGTGTTGCCATGCTTTATATAGGTTTCTGCTACAAAATGGCGTTAGTCCGCTAACAATATATTAACAACATTCACGAACTCGGTTTACACGGCCGAATCACTCTCTACGCTGATGACACCTGCTTATTTTACTTTGGTTCAAATATCCAGACTATGGTTGCTCAAGCTCAATCAGACCTAAATGTTCTATCTTCTTGGTTTCAACAAAATCTACTAACAATTAATATTTCAAAAACATCTTATGTAATATTCAAGGCAACAAATAAACTCATTCCTATCTTTCAACCGCTTAAAGTTCAAGACGTTGAAATCAATAACAAAAAATGGGAGAAATATCTGGGTCTTAGAATGGATACAAATTTAAAATGGAACTTTCATATATCACACATAATTACCAAACTAAAATCACTTATAGGCAGATTTTGGTCAATATCTAAATGCATTCCGCAATCTGTACGTCATTTGATCTATAATTGTTTAGTCAAGCCACATTTCATATACCTAATTGAAATATGGGGTACAGCATGCAAAAACAAAATTTCTACAATACAAACACTACAAAATAAATTAATAAAAGCACTATTCAGATACAATTTTTTAACACCTACTAATAAAATCTACCAAGAAACTAAAATTATGACGATTAAACAACTATATGTTTATAGCACCTGTATCCTTATTAAAAAAATTTAAATAACTCTCTACATAGTAACTTATCATTAAATAAAATCAAATACACCACTACACGCAATACTCGTCGAGCGAGTTTGCTTATCTTGCCAAAGCCGCGCACAAATTATTTAAAGAGATCTATTAGGTATGAGGGTGTGCAATTGTTTAATCGGTTGCCGTCTAAGCTTCGTAACATTAGCGTGATTGATCAGTTCAAAAGGGCATTAAAGACACACATCAGAATGGGCCCATTAGACTAGAATTGGGCTAGCTGATGGCGACGTGTATCTCGTTCGTATATATACTTAATATTAAATTTCTCATGTAAATAAAAAAAATTTTTGTAATGAGAAATAAAGTTCTTTAAACATTTTTGAGGACGTTTTTTAGACGTTGATTGTGCATCTTGGGTTTTTTGTATATCAATGGTTTGACAGCATTTTTTTACTGTTCAGTTCAAGGAAAGATTTAAGTTAGTAGGTATTTGATTTTACTGAAAATGGATTTTCTAGACCAAATGGAAGATTTAGATAATATTGATATGCAGCTAATACATACGATTGAAGAACAAGAAATACAATAGAACGGTGTTTGGAAGCAACGATTTAATTGTCTTCTTCATGGCTTCTCAGTGTCATTAGAAAATGCCATATTATATATGGTAGCACTAGCAATCCTCCACAATATTGCTATTGATATGAAAGAAGACCTGGATGTTACGGATGAAGACACTGAGAATGCTCCAGAAGAACCGAGGCCAACCCAGACGCCCCCAGGCAATCAGGCTGGACAAGTTGCTAGAGCTGCTTTTATTGAGACATATTTTTAAGGCATAGACAGAGACATAGTTTTATTTACAAAGGTGCGGATAGTTAAGGACGTAAAATAAATAAAAAGTTATATTTCATTTAAAACAGAGTTTATATTTTGTTTTATAAGTATAGAATTATTAAATTAATTGCTGTGTTAATAATTTGAGCCTTAGGCCACGTTCACACGGCGATTATTTTCCCGTATACCGTATACGAGATTTTATCGAATAGAGTAGTGACAACAGAATATATATGAAAACTTAAAAATTGTTTACACGGCGTTCATACGGGAAAATCCCGTGTTCGAGAATTATATTTTACCGTATACCGTGCGAAGTTGTCACTGGAAACGCCGCGTCTCGAAACGA
>CAJOBZ010000006.1:4975000-5225000 GCA_905332375.1 Pieris macdunnoughi
TGTCAAGAAGTTGAATCGACGTGTTGGTGGATGCTTTTTTCGTGGGCTCCAGCATTTTTTTATAGATTATTGTGGTGACGTCGTCTACATTAAGGTCCCGTTGGAGATCGTCATGGCGAATGTACCAAGGAGCATTGACTATTCCCCTGACCACTTTGTTTTGTAATCGTTGGATTATTTGGATGTAGCTCTTACTGGTACATCCCCAGCTGGCAACCATAAATCTATACCGGCATCCGGACTTGTTTATTGATAAATAATTTACTTGGTCCTGATAACGTGGAATGGACCTTCCATTGTAGTTTGGTATACAGCGTCATACCTAGGTGCTTAACTGAATTTTGGACCTGCACTACGACGTTATCAATATATACTGCGTAAAATGTATATGTATCTATACATCAATAAATTGATAAAATATATAAATAAATATGTAAAACAAGTAAACATCGCTTATGTTCGTAGGTAATAGTTGTCACTTAGCTTCAAACGTATTTCATTTTTTAAACATCCCTCTAACAACCACCACCGAACTTAACTCGCAGTAATAGTTCCCTGTTAGATCACAACTAAGATAGACGAAATTTGAAAAAGTGGGGACTTTAATTACTTTTTATAAATATTAATTATTTTTCTAAATCGCACAAATAATTTTTTTTTTTTTTTGGACAATTCACACCAATTGACCTAGTCCCATGCTAAGCTGGTGAAGCTTGTGTTATGGGTACTAGGCAACGGATATACATACATATTATAGATAGATAGATATATAAATACATATTTAAACACCCAAGACCTAAGCACAACAACAAATGCTCATCACATCGATGTTTGTCTCAGCCGGGGATCGAACCCGGGACCCATGGATTCGCAGTCAGGGGTACTAACCACTAGACCAATGAGCCGTCTAAATGTTTAATGTGTTAATGTTTTACAGCGATGTGTGCAGAAAATCTCGACGACTTAAGTCATGGTATAGAATGGGCGAAGGCCTCAGTGCAGGCTGGAGGGGGAGAACGAGCTGGTGCTCTTCTGGCTAAGCTGCTTAAAGAAAATGGCGATGAAGAAGATGCCTTAGCGGTCTACGATGACGTATTAGCGTAAGATCATGAACCACGACAAGAGAGTTTCATCTTGTTTTTTTTTTAATTTAACAATTATCCACATAAGCTTTGTCTTCCAAAAATATGTTTTATATATTTGATTCAATCATTTAAGATGCTAAAATTCGAACAGAGACGGAACATAAAGGAAACTTTTACAGTGAATCGGTACGTGACGTCTACTGTGTTTCACTTAGGTTTAAACTGTGAATTTATGTTTTTATCTATGTTTCTTGAACAATTTATTTAGTAATTCTTTCATTTAAAATGTTGTATTTGTATTTTTTTAATGGAAGGTGTACTTCATTACCATGACGTTTTTGTAAGCAAGATTATTTACTTTTTTAAAGTAACTTCCGTTACCAATAAATAAATAAACTATTTTCCACATCTGTCTTGCAGGTTAAACGCTTGCGGAGCTGATACGCTCGCTGCAGCCGGAGCATTGCGACTACGTTGTGGGGACCCACGACGAGCGTTTCAATTGCTTGGTGAAGCACTATCTCAACAGCCAACGCAGCACGCAGCCGCTCTTGCATTGGCTGCTATGATGTTGCAACATAAGGATGTCGATGCGTCCTTAGCAAGATTAAAAGCTGCCTTAACTGCTCATCCTACATGTGTGGCAGCTCACACCGATCTGGGACTAGCGTTGTTGTCCAAAAAGAAATATGTTGCGGTTAGCATCTATGTTTGAATTGATTCGATTGGCGCGTTTTGTTTGATTGTGATTGGTCAAATGGATAGTCGGCGCAACGCGTCTTTGTTTCCTCTCATGTTATACTTCCCAGAAAATACAATTTTATTTAATTGGTAATTTTATCTAATATACTAATTCCAGGCATTAACGTGCCTTCAACGGGCTGTGTGGGCAGCTCCACTTAGTGCTCGAGCTGCTCACGATCTTGGACTAGTGCTTCTTATATGCAAGCGACCAGCGTCGGCATTTAATAGACTTGCTGCTGCTGCTGCTTTGCAACCATCACAGCCATACACTGTAACTATTTGCCCATATTATTAATTGGTTTTATTATACTTCGAAATTATTTTACTTTTGAGACACTTTACTTTTCGTCAAAAAACTTAGTCTCGGGGATCAGCCGATAAATTATTTGTATAATCTGTTTTTAATGTTTATTGATTTAAGAATCTTCAACATCGTGATAAGGTTCCGAAATGAGACTTAGCGCTAAGTATGACTTTCGTATGTCAAAAACTTAGTTCCTGCTATTTTTTTTAAATTATAACTTCAGAGTTCTCTCTGAAGTTATAATTTAAAAAAAAATCTTTAAAACTAGTTTCTGTTTTCGACACATTTTTAATATGCCAATCAAAAGCTTGAATATATTACCATAATAGTGTTAATTGGTGACTTTCAAATAATAATAATAAAATAATGTTTATAGGTACTCCTTATTGCTATAGCGTTAGAGCGTCTTGAAGATCCAAGAGCAGATGCTGCCTACGCCAAGGCAGTATCCCTTGACCCTGAAGATGCGCTCATTCGGTTAAATAACGCTGCAAGACACGCTCGAGCGGGTCGATGTACTGAAGCTGCCCAAGAAGCTGTTTTAACGGCTCAATTATTAAGACGAGAAAATAATCTACAGGTACGGAGAATGCCATCCCGTATCCAATGGATATTCATTTAGGCGTATTTCTGCATCTGTCCATGTGCCATTTTTACATATTTTTCTCCGGAAATACCTAGAACTGTGGGATACTTCACCTGCGTGAATTACGCAGATAATTCGTGTTCGTACGAGGCAAATGGAAAAATTGTGAATATCTTGTCGCATACTGGGGACGAATTCTGAAAGAAATAAATGATAGCAAATAGGGGGTATCTATCAGCCCATTAATAGCATGCAAAAATAATAAATCTTTGCTTATAAATTCGAAAATATTTTATTCTTTAATATCCTTTAGCCAGTGGCGTAACAATAGGGTGGCAGTGATGGCAAAATGCCACGGGTCCCCTGCTCAAGAGATATTATGTTCTATGGATGAATGTGAAGTCTCCAATTCGCATTGGGCTAGCGTGGGATCTACAGACCATCCCCTCTCGCCTAAGAGAGGAGGCCTATGGCCATGACTGGGACATATACAACGTGTGATTGAGTACGCTGAAAATCTCGAAGTTTATTTAAATTTAACTGAGTAGTACAACGTGACGATTTTTACTGATAGAGCCCCATCAAAAGAATTTGCCACGGGCACCAGATGGTATAGTTACGCCACTGCCTTTAGCAAAAGGATTAAAGTGCTCTAATTGGAGTATAACATTACCATGTAAAAACTAAGAAAGAACAGTGTCTCAAAGCCTTAGCACATAAGCTCAGATAGTTTTTTTTAGTTGGCGGCATCCTTAGCTCTGCTGATGTCACTGCTTCGGGAAGCAGGAGTTGAGCTTTCCACGGACGCTATCGAAAACACTCTAAACCCCACCACTACTACCACCAGCTCTCCTGATAACGAAGATTTTGCGGCTGATGAAGTTTAAGCAAAGCACAACAAAAAATAACATACGCGTCGAAATGTAATGTCCGCGTTCGTTTTAAAATCGTTTAAAATATACATTTTATAGGAAAAAGTAATCGAATTTTATTTTTATGTCATGAGTAAGAGATAAGCACAGTACGTACATAATGGCGTCCTTTTATTACAAGTTTTCAAACACTTTGTATCTACTGGTACATCACTATCACCAAAGCCTATTCTTTGTAGGAATACCGATAACCACGCTCTTTATGAACATATTGCAAACTCTTTCGAAATTTTATAAACTGCCAGTTGTAATTTTATATCACTACGGATAGTGTATAAAACCAAAGAGTTAACTTTTATTCAGTTTACACTGTTTATGTTATGGAATATTGCTCCATATTGTAAATGTTTCACCTAAGAGAAATATTATGTATTTTATTTTCATCGAAAATTCTTTTTAGTTTGGTAAGTTACATTCTAGCGATTTTATTATTATTTTTTACTATCATTTACAACTTTAAATTTAATTTAGGCCAATAATCAAGTCGCCCAACAACGTGAAGCTAGTCTTATTGTACTTCCTCCGATTATATTGGGATATGACGAGTTCTACGATGACGGATCAAAAGATAAATCCAGTAGAGAACACGATAAATCAAGTCACGAAAAAGAAAAATCTGTAGCCAGTAGTGAAGATAAAAATGACAAAAGTAAAAATACCCAAGATCATCATGGAAATAACAACCATAATGGCCATAACCATAATTCTCAGGAAAAAAATGATAACGATCGTTCCCATGATGGTCATCGTCCTAAGAGTAAGGAAAACGGTGATAAAAATGTTGGAGAACGATCTCATAAGTTATCACATAAAATTAAATGTCGTTCTAGAAGTGGTAAATTAAATGGAAAATCTTGCCCCTTTAAGAAGAAAGAATAATAATTATTATATGGCTTAATTGGGCCAGAATTAATATTCATTATGAGTTCTGCATTTTTGGAGAACCGTCGTAGGATTGGAGGTTGCAGCAGTTTCCAACCCAAATTACTTTTCTGTTATGTTGACCACACCGTTATATATATATAGTTCGATTCTAAACATACCTATTATATAGTTCGCGTAACCTCTACTTTCTACTACTTTACTATTTCTTTCCTCATAGACTCTATTCAGATATACAAAATTCTTATCCTAATTAAAATGTGAAAAGTTGGCATCACTGAACACAGTCTGAAGTCTGAACTCTGAAGCATGATTTGATTTTATTTGTCAGCATCAAATGTCAATATAGATTTGTCATTTATCACTTGGTTTGTTAGTTTGAAAGATTTTGAAAGTCACATTTAGGTATACAATTTTGTTGTTACTTGTGTCTTGTACATCTTGAATTTTGTTATTTATAATATTTTTATTCCAATGTTTCGATAAAAAAACTGACGAGATTTGAAATAGTAATATATAGTTGCAAACGAGATATTATGAGTATTTTATCAAAATTTCTGGGTGAATTTATTAATATTATGTTTAAATAATCATGTAAAAATGAATTAAAAGTTTGATCTCTAAATTTAACCTAAAGCCGGCTACAAATAGTTTTGCATTTTGTCATCATGACTACAATTAAGTGTAAGTACATACTTTAATTTTTAATGATTTTGATTGAAACATGTTAAGTTAAAAAAAAGTGTTGTATGATTTTAATTCCTTTAGCAAACCTTGAATGTTTACTTCGCATGCAAACTGCTAATTGTGTAACATATAATTTAGGTGCTTGTGTAAAATAACCTTGCCATTATATTTGGTAGGATATAAACATTATTTTTAAACCTAAAAGTATTCTTTTAATACAACTATTCTCTATACTGTTTTAAAGAAGAACCTGTAATTCTTTATATTACCACAATACATATAGTTTATTGTAAACTTTTTTTAATTATAATGGAATAATTGTGTGTTACTATTGTAATGTAAATAGGTATGTAAAAACAAGACTTACTAGGCTTAAAAAATCTAAATCTTAAAATGTTACATATATTATTCCCTTTAAAAATTTTCCTGATTGTAATTTCCTCTTGGAAAAATAATTTTCAAACAAATCTATCCAACATTCTTTAATTTTTTTCAACATCAAGTTGAGTCAGACAATTGTATCTACTTTGTTATCCAACATTTAGTTAGTATTTTATCAAAAGGAAAGATCTTGAGAAATTAAATTGAGTACACTACTTTATTGCTTTGTATGTATTATTGTATGTTTAACAAAATCATTCAATCGGATTACTCAAGATTTTTAAATATTCTGAATATTTATTTTGGATATCATAATAGGTAAACTTTAGGCTAGAGATGAAGATAATACACTAGAAATCATGAAATTATCACTTTGTTCACCTTGTTTTATTTAACTGAAATGTCAGTCAATTTTGTATTTACAATTGATCAACAGTAAGAATACTCTATTGAGGCTAATACAGCCCAGTGACATATCACTAGAAATATAGAATCAAGAACATTAGAGTAGATAATCCTGTAATACACGATAACCTTTGGTTATACAAGTACACCATCATAGCTGATGGTGTACTTGTATCAGATACTGATATCCATTTTTATTTATTAATTATATACACATTTTATGGTACTCAATTATCTGTGACCTGTCTGTGTGTGAGTTATTTAAGTTTAATAACCATTATAATTAATATAAAAAAATATTACAATAATAAGCAAAACAAAGCCCTGAAACCCCTATAGTATTTTTTTGAAATTTCGAGAAATTTTAAAAACTAATTAGTGTATATATAAACAATAATAATAATTCCGGAATATTCTAAATCATCCCTTAAGCTAAAATCCCAGAACATTACAAAACTACGAACTTTTGATAACATATTCATTGAGTAACATAAAACTTGTACGATTGAAATCGGGGGCGAATATTGATCAGGGGTTGTAGTGCGCTTGTGTGCGCGCACCCCTCTCACTGACATAGAGTTGCGCGCCAATGTGCGTGCCGGCACCGTCCATGTGCGGAACACCCAAATTGTTTTCACATTACTATTACGAACATAAATGCCCTTTAGTCGTATAATAGTATTTATCTCTCTCACCGCGGTCTAAATGTAGTTACGGAACGTAATCTACATCATTTGTGTGACTTGTAGGAAGATACAAGTGCCGCCGGCCGCGATGGCACCGCAAAAATCAATATAGTTCTCGCGTATTGCATTAAATGTCTTCAGTCAATGTTACTTATGTATGCCGTGCAGTGATCGCCAGTGTACTTGCATTTCAGTGGGTCCCAAGGGTCGCTAAGGATCCTGATGTTTAATCACAAGTTACCAACTGACTTTCCAATGCAAACCCTCCGTAAGAAAACCAGCCCTTGCAAATGTGAGTCTTTGCTGTGTTAATGCTTTTCCGGTATTAAAGATTGCGGTGTTTAGATAGAGCTGTGTACATTAAAGCATCCCCGGCTTCGTGATTTGTATATTTTGCGTATTTATTAATTTCGACTGCATGGTTCGATTATGACATTCACCATACTAACCGTGTCAAGTCACTCGTGCTGTTTGCTAGACCCATATCATAATTAGTGAACCCTGGTTTTGAACAGAGGGTGTGTTTGGGCCCAGCGGTGCAGAGCAGCAGCAAGCTACCTTTACTTTAGAATTTCGGAATAATGCAGGTGTGTCATTTCCAGCACCTCTTACGCCAATTCGGTGAGTATCGCGACATTTTGCACTTCACGCTTATAGTAGTTAGTTATTTCCTTTTCCTCTTCAGTTAATACATACTTTATAAATAGTGATGAAGCGATACGGTTCGTAATGTTTGAACAGAGAGTATTCTCTTTATCTGATAAGTCAATGTTAGGCAAAGAACAACGCATATATATTATTATTGCTACTTCAGTTACTGTTTTGTTCTTTAAATTAGAATACATATCTTAAATAAACATAATTAGATAGATATTCAACCGTAAGAAATTTATAAAATTTTGTGGAAGTTTAAATTTTTCTACGTAATTAGTTCAGTTTATACATTAATAATTATATTTTATGACATAAAAAACCCTGTAAGCGTTGATTAATGTCTTACTTGTATGATTAATTTATTATATTTATCAATTTGTCCTTCCTTGGTCAGTCACATATGAAGGTTCAAAACAAAGCAACACCCAAAGTCCTACACATACTATATTTTTGGAGTCCTTCCTAAATAAAAAAGCGTATTATTCTTATATAAACAATTTAACATACTAGATGTTATATTTTATTTTTATGACCAAAGTCATGTTTTTAAAAGTTGTGTTATAACACATGAATATGTCAAAAAATCTACAAGTTTTATTACCGTTTCTCGGTATTAATTTTAATAATCAAAAATTTTTGTGATTACATTTTTGCGTCTATTGTATTCCTATTCTATAAATTTTCTGTTCACCTGATTTTAATCTTAGTATCGGCTCTTAGGCATGCCGGTTTGCTCAGGGAATAATCGGTGCGCTGGATTTAAACTTCTAACCCACGACTTCAGTGTTGCTAGTCGCACCAACTAACGAGAGGTTAGGCTTCAAAAATAAAGTTAATGCTGTTCATATATAAATAAATGTTGAATGCCTTTATCATGTGTTTAAAATTATTTGATAACGATTCCGTCAAAAGAAGCGATAAGATCCGACATGACTGATAGACCACCATCATTGTTAGCTGTACGTGTACGCAATAACTCAATGCTTTAGACAATAACTTATTGCAAAACGAGACTAAGGTATCTTAATAATATAATTATAAAAATTACCTTTAATATTAAAACAAATATACATTTAATTTGAAAATGCTGCAAATTATGTTATTTTATTCAATATAACGAGACACGTAATATCGCTTATAAATCACATGTCAATGAGTGGAGAGAAATTGTTTTGTTTTAGTTTATAGAATTAAAAATCGGAAGTTAGATGAAAGGATGTCTGTTTAATATACTAAATATAATCGAAGATCTATTTGTCCCCACAAGTTTTTAAAATTCAGTATTTCATTTATTTAATCGTCGGAATACTACTCGCAAGGCGATGATAATAATTATTTATAGAATCAGTTCAAGTTAACCCTCGTGTTAGGTTAGCACTATACATTATACTAATGAAGACATTAAACTTGCGTCTTAAGTTTAATTATGTACATTTCTAAGGCTTCATTGCATACTACAGAAAATGTGGGAAGGGCAATAAATAACCATGGGTTCGGTTTCATTCACTAATACTAAAGGCGAGGGGGTTATTTATGTTAAGCTTATAATAAAAATACAATAAAGAAAACATTTGCCTGCATTTTTCATCCCTTACATCTTAATCAATGTATCATTATCAGGTTGGAAGCCACAACCATAAGGAAATTGTATTATCTTCTATTACATATATAAAATTCTCGTGTCACAATGTTCGTTCCCATACTCCTCTGAAACGGCTCGACCGATTCTTATGATATTTTTAATGCATATTCAGTAAGTCTGATAATCGGCTACTATCTATCTTTCAAACCTCTACGTGAAAAGGGGTGTCCACCCCAAAAATAATCTTTTTATTTTTTGGTAAATTTTTTTTGTTTTATTATTTTATTATGTGGCATTAAAAAATTCATACAACCCTAAATTTTTATCCCTCTACGATCAACCCCTATTTTTTATTTGTAAATTAAATTGTAATGACCTGAACTCTGAGGTTTATATAGAGAAAAATTCACTGAAAACCTAAAAAGTTTTCATTCCGGAAAACCGAACAGTCTCTGGGGGTAGCATAGCAAAATGTTCCATGTTGATAGATACTAAAAGGTAGGCTAAGTAAAATCACATTAAGGAGTAACGAAGTTCGCGGGGGCAGCTAGTAATATTATAAAAAAACAGCGTTCAATGGCAACACTGTCCATTGGTGCAGCCGTTCGAACGCTCATCTTGAGCTTTGAGGGCCATACGCTCAAGCCACTAGACCGACACTGCTCTGTGTATTCGTTACATAATATGAAAATAATTTACTGTATAATTTAAATATTATAAAAATGTATTTAATGTTCTGTAAATATTTAACGATTTGGTTGTTTGTTTCCTGTTATCTCAATTTCCATTTTAATCTTATAAGAATGTCAGTTTCTTGATGTTTATCAACTCAACAACTATTATCTATGGACTTATTATTAAATATTATTTTGTATCTGTTTCACTGAAAGCTTATCAATGAATGAATAATTACTAAGGTCTCGTAACTCCGCCTTAAAACAATTTTAACTTCGGAAAACTCAGCTCTAGGTTTATCGCGTTAAATAAAACAATTTATTGATTATATGATTTAAAAAGGTCATGTGTAAACAGTAAAATATACAAGTCGAATAGTGTCAAAGTAATTTGAATTGGTGGGCCTAAATTTAAAACAGGAAATTTAATTAAGGTGCTCCGATACTCATAGGGACCGATCACACGCTCTTCTAGCCTTATAGAAATTGTTACTTGAATATATATCTATATATATATGTAAGGAAAACATATTTTCCTATACAAACTCTTTTTATAATTTATTTTTCTTCTTTGCCGTCTGATCGACGATGTTTAATTTGTCACTTGACATAATAGATGTAAGATGTTTTAATTTTTTTCAATTAATTTCTCTAAAAGTTTTTCAAACGATTCATTTGAGCCACTAGGTATAGGTTCAGCATTATCTACTTTTTTCAAAATTTCTTCTAGGTAAAAATCATTAAACTGAATATTCTGCTCCTCATCTAAATATATATTTGATAACTCTTCTGTAATGGTTATCCATACTTTTCTAGTTTGATATCTTTTATTTAAAGATTTTTTTACTTTAATGTAGTTGGGAGTTTTTATTACAGCTTGGTGTAAATTTGCAGGCTGAAACTCGGCCGGAATTGCAAAAACCTGTCCACCAGTTGTAGCGATCGTGTCTATGCAAATGATGTTTGATTTTCCATCTTCTGACGGTTTCACAATAAAATCAAACCTCAATCTTTCCATATTGCAGAAAATGTTGTTTTATAATGGTATCGATCGCTTATACGAGTACTGGGGATAAATAAGGCGCAACTGCGTTTCTCTGTGAATACAAAAGATTTATTTACTAAAGAAATATCTATTAATTTACATTTAATGAAAAATATATATTTACAAATTATTCACTCACCTGTGAATACAAAAGAAACAACATTTAAAGCCTCTATTTTAGGTTTTATAAAATAAAATAATGTAATGAAAAAAATTAAAACATCTTACATCTATTATGTCAAGTGACAAATTAAACATCGTCGATCAGACGGCAAAGAAGAAAAATAAATTATAAAAAGAGTTTGTATAGGAAAATATGTTTTCCTTACATATATATATATATCTATCGATAAATCAGATAAAAATTTAATTATTATTGCAAAAAAAAAAATCAAATTTTCTTTTAATTCTGTCTAAATATTTTTCTATACGAACTAGAACACTAAGAATATAAAAGTCTGAAGCATTTTTAAGAAACAATTTTTTTATTCTTAGTTTAAAGACATAATATTTTAATTACCGATACAGAACTTTCGATAAAAACCTGATGAAACGTTTCTTAAATGATATATTCTGATATGTTTAAAGGAAATTACTTATTTTCATAACAGCATTTTCGAGTATTAAATTGTCTAGACTATAGACAAATGTAATGTTATGAAAACGATTTCGTCGCCAAGTAGTAGAATCATGTTATCGCGTTTTTGTGCCAAAGAATGAAAAACATAATGCTTCTTTACCGCCTCGTTTTATTTAAAACTTTTAATTATGTATAGCAGATTTATATAGGTACTTAATAGTTAATACAATAAAATACTTTTTTCCGATCATAACGATTTCATACACACGTCTAGCTTACATTAAAGGGAAACAATTGTTTTTATATAACAGGTGCAAACGGGCAGGAGGTTCACTTTTTAAGTGATACCGCCCATGGACATTCCGTGTCAGAGTGCTCGCGAGTGCGTTGCCGGCCTTTAAAAAAAACACCAGAGGCAACCTCAATTCTGATAATCCAGGACCACATCATAGCATTGCTCTCTTCATCTGTGCACGTTTCTATTAACAATCGAATGTTATAGTATGAGGACATTCATATAATATAACCTATAGTTTTTTATGCTCCTCTCACAGACAAGAACGAGCCGGGTCGATTTCTCGGGGAGGGTGTACCTTTTCGCGCCAAATTAATAGGCGTATTGGAGGTACCTGAGGCTCGTGGTGACAAGATGTGTCAAGAGGCACTCTCTGATCTCAAGATGGCAATACGAGCTGCTGGCGAACACAAGCAGAGGATACAGGTGCATGTAGCGATTGATGGACTGCGGTTGCGGGATGATAAGACCGGGGTAAGTTATATCGATATTGTAAGTCCTCCGGGCTGTTGAAATCATCTCCTTGATTTGCCCAATAATTAACTGAAATTAATAATAACAATATCATTTTGTGTACCACCGGAATAATGCCAGTAAACTAATCTATCTATTATTATATAATAAATCAATTCTACACGAATCTGTCAATTTTTTTAGACCTCCCAAAATCCATTTATCATCCGTCACAAAGCAGCACCCATAAAAAACTGTGTTCACTTGGCTTAGGCCCGTGTGCAACAGTGTTCCAGGATCAAGAATCAATCCTGAGCTTTAGCTCGATCCTTGATCTTCATATTTATAAAATAAACAGTTACGAAACATAATAATAAAACTTTATTCATGATAGAAATTGTGACAAAATTGATCTAACGTTCCTACGCACGTTACAATTATTCCGTGCCGGTTTAAAACAATTAAAAAAAAATTTCTTAGTGTTACATATAATCAAATAAAAGTTGTGTAAAAAATTTGTTGTTAGTTAAAAATTATTACATTATTTCTATTGTTAGTGTTGTTTTTTCTACAAATGTAGAATAAAACTTTTGAAAAGATTTTTATCTTGTTACGCCAAAGAAGTATAACTTCTAACGCGTGTACATAAGTTCACACAAGTTTTTTTTCACGCAGGCTTTCTTAGTTTTATAAGCGTGGCAATCACCTAAATCGTCGAAGCTACGCCCCGAGAGTATAGCCAGACTCAGGCACTCTCTTCAGCATTATAAGCATTATTTAGTTATAGTAAATAAAGAGTGAAAATAATGTCTCTTTTATTTAAAGCATCTCATTGAAACATTAACCGTAGCTTATATAATTATATCAGGTACACTTTATAGTATTGCTTAAAGTAGAAGCCAATAATATAATGGAATGTATAATTTTTACAGGATTCTCTTTACCACCATCCAGTTCACAAGATCTCGTTTATCGCGCAAGATATGACCGACTCCCGCGCATTTGGTTACATATACGGCTCACCAGACACCGGTCATCGTTTCTTTGGTATTAAGACTGATAAAGCTGCTAGTCAGGTTAGTTAAAATAAATTAATAATAAAAATATGTTTATTTGTTATATTATAAGACCCTTTTAAGTACAAGGTACCTGTGTCAGACTTCCCAGCTCTTCGATAATTAAGATACAGTGTAAATAATAATGTAACTCTTTATAACGAATTTCAAGGGACCGAGAGTTGATTTTTTATACCAAGGATTCGTTATAGAGAGGGAATAAATAATGTATGGGTTAAAACAAATAAATTTAACTCATTTTTACGTTACAGAGAGTTTATCGTAATAACGAATGACGTTATAAAAACTTTTACACTGTACTATATAAATAATATAGTTTAAATTAAATGTTAATTAGGACCGAGATGGAGAATTTAAAACGCGTTTAGTAAGTTTTATAAAAATGATACGAATTTTACATGTAAATGTTAATCGACTAAGTAATGAATATGAAGAGTTAGCTTGGGAAATTATGAGATTTTTGCCTATACATAAAATTAAAATTAAAAATATATATAATTAAAGTAAACATTCTTGTCGTAATTTTGATGTTGAGTGATACCGCGGCCAATGACAACCACTGCCAGAAGGCTCGCGTTCGTGTCGTTAGCTTGGGAAATTATCAGATGTTTGCCTCTACTTAAAATTAAAATTAAAAAATATATATAATTAAAGTAAACATTCTTGTCGTAATTTTGATGTTAGGGTAATTTTGATGTTTTTTGATACCGCGGCCAATGACAACCACTGCCAGAAGGCTCTGCGCTGTCTTTTTTTAGATAACGTGTTTCTGACTGCTGCTGAAGATGTCGACTGCTGCTGATGTCGAAACTATTTTCATCCTGCAGAAGAGGGCTATTCGTGCAATCTATAATTTAAAATGTAGGGAATCTCTTAGAGATAAATTCAAGAAAATTAATATACTTACCTTTCCCTCGCAATCGATTTATGAAAATATTATGTATGTACCTATACAAAAATAGTGATAAGTTTACTAGAATAGAACATACGCACAATGTTAATACTCGGAACAAACGCAGGCTGCAATTTCCCCGTACTAGACTATCTAAAGTTAGTAATTCTTTTTTGGGAAAAGGGATACTCTTCTTTAATAAAATCCCAGAGGCTCTTTTATCAAAGGCAGACTTTCAATAAATTTAAGAAATGTATTAAAGAAAAGCTGTGTAAAAAGGCTTACTATAAAGTCAACGATTATCTAGTTGATAAAAGGGCCTGGGACTAGTGCTAGACAGGCTACTTCTAATTAATTTGCGATATTTGTTTTAAAATAAGTGTTGTTTGATGATTTGCTATTTTAAAAGAGTACCGAGAGTTTTTTACGCCGGCTTTTTCTCTCGGCCTACACCCTCTGTCTTCTTTGCCGATGAGTAGGGATGCCAAAAAATTCAAATTTAAATAAGTGGTACATGTATCTTATGTTCCATAATAAACATTTTTTATTTTTATTTTACTTGTGTTAAAATAATTTGTTTTATCGGTAACACTATAAAATCCAACTAAATTTACATTTATTTACTACTTTCAATTACGCTTGGTATATCCAAAAATACGAAATAAGTATCAATGCTAAGTACAGCAGGAATGATCACATCGTGTTCACGAAAAGGATGCATTCAATTGACTGAATACTTTGCCAATTAAAACGGTCGTTTCGAATAACTAGTTCATTATCTTATGAAAATTTCTATTTTAAATGGTTTTGTTACAATATTTATGTCTAGAGTAAACATCTTACTTTAGGGACCTATTTCGTAGTATCGTAAATTTTAAAAATTATTTAATGGATATTAACGCGAAATGTATTGAGAGTATATATCTCTCTCTTCAGTCGGTAGCTCATGTCTGAGCGTCGTGGTCTGCAAGGAAACATCTGGAGCGGACAATCTGTTTCCACCGAATTCTGTCCAGCGCCTCTCTTATTTTAGAATTCAGTGTATAGTTGTGGACGATGATTCTTTCACTTGATCGGTCCATCTGGTTGGTTTATCTCTATATAAACCTCAGAGTTCAAGTCATAAGATTTTAATTAAGAAATAAAAAATAGGGGTTGATCGTAGAGGGCTGAAAATTATGGGTTGTGTTTCTGTATGCTGTATCATAAAAAATAAAAAAAAAAATTTAGGGGTGGACCACCCTTGACCGGTTTGAAAAGTAGACGCCGATTCTCAGACTTACTGGATATGCATAAAAAATTTCATAAGAATCGGTCGAGCCCTTTCGGAGGAGTATGGCAACGAACATTGTGACACGAGAATTTTATATATTAGATAATATAGATATGTAATTCTTACATTTACCTTATTTCTTTACAGGTAGTTATAGCAATGAGGGACCTATTTCAAGTAGTGTTCGAGTTGAAGAAGAAAGAAATCGAGATGGCCAAACAAAATCTTGAAGACAACAAACAAACACATCCCAGCAGTTTGTTAAAGCAAATAAACCTTTTCGAGAATAAGTCCAAGGTACTTTTTATTTACGTGAATAAGATGTCTTAAAAAATAGGTATACCCTATAATAACAGAATTCAAACTATAAAAAATATCGTCACTGTAGGATGATAACCTCGTGTGTCGCTCTTTAAAGAGTCTAAGAAAAAAAAGCATTTATTTTTTATTCTTACTCTTATGTCATTTAACTGGTATAATCATGAAGTAAGGGCTTATTTATGTTATTAATAAAAAAGTCCTTTTGACCATCCAAAAATATGGACAAAAACACATAACATTTTAACGAACATTGACGAAATAAAACATTTTATTCGTTTTCTGTAATGTTTGGTACTCTGGACATACGAGGTTATCATTCTACATCGATGCATTATATAATTTCACACACAAAAGATGGCGCGGGCGCAGAGCAGGCGAAAATAAATAAACAGCTCAAATATAAGAGTCTTTTCTCCAACTTTGCCCCCTTTGGAGTAGAGACTTGGGCCGTGGGGTTCAAGTGCACAGGCGCTAATTAAAGACCTAAGTGGTCGCCTGGTAGATAGTATCGATGACCACAGAGCTGGTGCTTTTCGCTCAACGAATAAGTATCGCAATACAGCCAGCGTTAATGGTACACTGCCACAGGGACCAAAACTTTGAAATCTGTTTTAATTTTCTTGTTACAATTTTTTAATTATTATTAATACTATGTAGGTTAAGAATGTTGTACATATTGTATATGTGTGTGTTGGCAATAAATTAACTATTATTAAAATATCATATACGCATAAGAATGAAAATAATAATTCAACAATCAATGTTCCCAATAAGTAGGTCCTGGTGATATTGACTCAGTAAGTTTAATTATCATGAGATGAATTAAATTTCCTTCTTGAATTTCTTGAAGTCTCAGACATAATTCAAGATAATTCAGTAACTTTAATGACCTAAACATCATCGGAGTTACTGAATTTAGTTAGGTCTTTGCTAAATTCTGTCGCAATAAATATTTCTGTATACCTAATGAAATGGAGTATAATTATAAAATATGTGAAAAGTGTTACCCTATGGCTTCAGCATGCGACCCTTAACCCTGACCTCTTAACCCTGAGGTTGTAGGTTCGATCCCCGGCTGTGCACTAATAGAATTTCTTTCTATGTGCGCATTTAGCATTCGCTCAAACGGTGAAGGAAAACATCGCGAGGAAATCGGCTTAGCTTGAAAACCAAAAAGTCGTCGCCGTGTGTCAGACACAGGAGGCTGATCACCTACTTGCCTTATTGAGAAATGATCATGCAACTGATACAGAAATCTGAGGCCTAGACCTAAAAAGATTGTAACTCCACTGATTTTTTAAATATGTGAAAAGTCGAGGGATTTTTATGATAGTAATTTAAATCATTGTGATAATAAAACAGTTCGATAAAACTATCTTTCATACAAAATATTTACCAAAACGAAAATCTGTTAAATCGACATTAGGCAAATTGAAATAAATTGGAATCGATTGCTGGAAATAATTTGGAAAACATATAAAAATAAATAAGTTAATACGGCGAACAATGTTGTTTATACATACCGCATTGGGAAGCAATGAGCAGGCGTAAACAATATATTGTTCATAGAATTCACGCAATTCAGTATTGTGATAATGCGTGAGAGAACGGCTTTGTCGCGCTTCATACAAAAAATTCCGTGTTGTTTCAAAAATTACGTGCGTATACGCAACCCGTGCGCGCAATGCGATGTGAGTTTTTAGTTTGGTATTTTTTGTTTTGGTTTAGGGTTTCTTCGCCGTTTGCATCGCTTTAACACTCATAAATTAAAATATTTTGAAATATAGAATGCACTTAAAACTTTAAGTTCGTGTACTAGATTTGTCTAAGCGGTGCACCAATTACAATCAAACGAGACAATTAGATTTTTCGTATTAATTAGTAGAAAATAAAATTTCTTTCTTCCTCCTCGGTGTGTGTCCTGCATTTACTACCATTTTTATTATAAATTTTTCTGTACTCTGATTTTTCATTCCGTAGAATTCTGACAGCTATAATTTTTTGAAATGTCACAGATTACAAACCTTGTATCCATGTCATTAAGTGTAGTGCTCCACATTAAAAGTTGTTTTACGGCGACTGATAATTACGTCCCTTTTCATCACAAACAGTAAAAAACGCACAAGATAACATTTTTTATTAAAAGGTTTACTAAACTTGGAATAATAGGCAGTGGTGTTGTCTGAGACTGTTGCACTTAACATTATTTTCGTATGGAATGTAATTAGTAAGTTCTGTTTACAGAATTCCACAGGCGAAAGTCCAGCTAAGGCAGTGGAGGGCGCGGAGGGGGGTGTAGCAGAATTGGTTGACTTGGAACAGGAGTTATGCTCTCTGCGAAGAGGTCTCTCACAAGTGGAGGGTCTGACACCTTCTAGTGATCCATTCGGGGACTCTTTTATAACACCCCCACAGGTAAGTACCTTTTTGGATTTTTTTCCGCAATGACTCCTACATTATCTGTGGTTCCCAAAATTTCGTTCCTTTAGGCGCGAAACATACAGAAAAGGCGTAAGGTGAAGGCGCGGCGCAGGCGCAGTGCCGGCGTGGAACAGATAAGGCACGGATGCGACTTAAATTATATCAAAGAGGCGAAGAGACGGCACAAAGAGTCATTACGCAGGCTGACTTTATCGTGATAGCATGTCTTCCTCGTCAGATGACGAAGATGCGCTGGCTTTGCTGCAACTCAACGACAATACGACGTGCCTGTGCCACGCCGCTTGAGTATAATTAACAACGTGCAGCTTACGTACATTTTGTATTGACGCGTTTTGAAGCGGCAAGATGCCTGCGCCGCGCTTCACCTTACGCCTTTTCTGTGTGTTTCGCGCCCTACATATCTAGATCTTTCTTGTGTCATTAAGCAGCTTATCCATTAATAAAATACACAAGGTTCCGTTTAGTATAAAAGTAGTGATATAAACAGATACGAACATTTTTATTATCAACTTGTCAATGCGATAATGTTATTCATAGATCTCGTGAGCCCTCATTTTAGCCAAATTCCTGTATCCAAATTACTATTCGTAATTGCTACGTGTCGTTGATGTTTCTTATAGGCAGCATTTGACCGCCATTTAAAATTACGTTTCAAATAGTTTCCATCCTGCAATCATCAATTTAATTCAGTGGTTTATCTTAAAATTTCCAGAAAGGATTACTTCCGCCTCCACCAGGCGCTGGTCGGGGCCGAACCACACCTGGAAGAAGTTCTGGAAGTCCTAGCAAACCACCTTTGTCTTTTGACGTTCCTTCCGGACAGACCCCGTCTTTGGGAGCCGCGGGGGCATCCATGGGAACCCCGGGGCCATCCATGGGTCTTTCGGGACCTTCGGTGCAAGGTCTTGGGGGACAAGTGGCCTCTTTTGCATCAGACTTCGAACAATCCTCGCTAGTCGATAATGTCCCTGAACCATTGGTAAGTTTTGCTAGAGTTTGATACAGTTGTCTATGGTAGTAAATCAAAATAAATACAAACTATGGTTGTCTAATAATTACTTATATAATAAAATATTGAGAATTACTTCAAAAAAAAATTTAAATTTTCATAGCAAAATGGAGGAATTATACATTGTTTCAGTATTAAATATATGAGTTATTTGGATATAATTGATTTATGATGATAATAATGAGAGATCAAAAGAGCATGCTTTATGTACTAAAAATGTTTTACACCCAGTCTTCACGCTTGTCACGAACCATTGATAATTTTAAGAAACCCAACAATTCTAAACCAAATGCATGAATTTTAATTACTGAGGATGTTTTCATACTTCTCACGTTTAACTCACGAAGGTGCTAGCTGTTTGGCTGGTCAGAGTTTGACAAGCGTATGGACCCGGCATAATTTTAATGCGATTGTAAATGTATTATTTAAGTTTTGCGTATATTATTGTTTAGTATTAAATGCTTATGAAAAACGTCTCGAAATTACATACCTGCACACCTTGCACTCTTTTTATCCCTGGAGCTTTTTATTTTATTTGTCTTTGTGTTCTAGGTACAGGTTGGCCATATTACTTGAAAACACAATTCCGTGTTAATTTTGCTAAGAAAACCTAAGCCCCAAAGTGATTTTCCGGCCGTCCTGTACTTAGCCGTATCGGAATAGCTGCATGTCTTAGGCGAACAATGTATCGTGGCTGTTGCCGTACTAATGAAGCGCAATAGAATCGTGATGGGTGTTGCAGGTTGGCTCGGTCGCCGGCAGCCGCCCGGCGCCCTACGACGTATTCACCGAACTAGACCCTCTCGGCACCGGCCGGAGTAAACCTTACGTTGACAAAAAACTCTTCTTTCAGGAGCTCAAAAACCCACCAAAGAAAGTACTCAAAGACCTCGTCCCGACGACTTCCATACTAAACGATATATTACCGGTGACAGAACCCACGGACTCCTACGGTCCCACTACCACCATGACGTCCCTCTCGCGTCACTCGGGCGGAACGGTGTCGATAGTGAAAAACAATCAGAGTACGGGGTACACGGGCTTCTTTTCCAGCGATCCGTTCGCGGAAACCGATCCTTTCGATAATACCGACCCGTTCTCGGATACGTTCAAAGAAGACCCTTTTACGAGTATGCAAGAGTTTTCAAAGTCGAGTTTTTTGAGAGCCGAGGACTCGAAAAGCAAATTGAGCAAAGATCCTCTAGATAAGGAGATCGGCCTGGAAAACCGAACCGGAAAGAATGTGTTTAATGGTCCGCTACACGTGTCCTTACCTCCCGAACCAGTTCCTAAATCGCCGAGACTACAAAGGCAGGTGAGACTTTAGATTACAGAGCTGGTTGGCATTAACACCTAAAACACGTGGCTTTTTCGTAGCAGCAAATACACGAAGGAACAGTGTTGGCCTAGTGGTTTCAGCGTGCGACTCTCATCCCCGAGGTCGTAGGTTCGATCCCCGGCATGGATCAATGGACTTTCTTTCTATGTGCGCATTTAACCTTTGCTCGAACGGTGAAGGAAAACATCGTGAGGAAAACCGGCTTACCTTAGACCCAAAAAGTCGACGGTGTGCGTCAGGAGGCTGATCACCTGCTTGCCTATTGACAAATGATCATGAAACAGATACAAAAATCTGAGGCCAGATCTAAAAAGGTTGTAGGACCACTGATTTTTTAAATGCACGAAGGTCTATGTGGCTCTATACATACAATTGTGTACTGACTAAAACAATAAATTATTGTTGAATTAATTTATTAATTATTAATAAAGAGTAGTTACCTATAATGTGAACAAAAAACTACATGTCTTCTTAGCAATTATTCTTTTTAATTCCATAAAACTACTGAATTAAAAGCTTTAACTGATCAACGGCCAATGCGTAACTATACCATCCGGGGCTAATTCTTTTTAAATGGCGCCCTATCAGTAAAAATCGTTACGTACTCAGTTTAATTTTAATAAATTTCGAGATTTTCAGCGTACTCAATTACACGTTGTATATGTCCCACTAATGGCCATAGACCTCCTCTTTTAGGCGAGAGGGAAAGGTCTGTAGTCCCCACGCTAGACCAATGCGTATTGGAGACTTCACATTCATCCATAGAACATAATATCTCTTGGGCCTCTTGGGTAGGGGGCCCGTGGCATTTTGCCAGCCCTGCCACCCTATTGTTACGCCTCTGTCAAAGACAAAAAATTTTTTTTTTATTTTTTTATTAAAGACAATTCACACCAATTGACCTAGTCCCATGCTAAGCTAGTGAAGCTTGTGTTATGGGTACTAGGCAACGGATATACATACATATTATAGATAGATAGACATATAAATACATATTTAAACACCCAAGACCTAAGCACAACATCAAATGCTCATCACATCGATGTTCGTCTCAGCCGGGAATCGAACCCGGGACCCATGGTTTCGCAGTCAGGGGTACTAACCACTAGACCAATGAGTCGTCAGACCAATGCTACGATCCCATACCGTCGAAGCGCTGTCGTCGGAGGCTCATTTATTATATACGTAATATTCATAATGTATATTTGTTTATAACAGATGACAGACACAACCACCATTCGCCAGCGCCCACAGCCCAGTTCTAAGATGCCAGATAATGCGTCACCTCCTCCACCCTTACCCCCCAAGAAGGTTTTAGAACCGGGTTTGCCCCCGCCCAGACCGCCGCACGAGTATGAGCCGGATGTGGAGGATTTGGAAACTGGGCCGCCCTTACCGAAACCGGTTCGGAAGAAAGAGCCTGTGGTGAGATTTTTACAATAATTATTCACTTTTTCTGAAATTTACGTTTTCTGAAGTCTTTTTTTTTATGAAACAATTCATTCCATGCACGAAGAGCTTGTAATGGTTGTAGCTCCTTACCAGCATCTTCTTAAATAAACTATGGCGACTGGTAGACCAGCTCTTCTCGTGAGAGTATATTGTGGTACTTTCAAAGAGTACTTAGAGTTTTTTACGTCGGCTTATACCCTCTGTCTTTTTTGCCGATGAGTAGGGATGTCTACCGATTCAAATTTAACGACGTAGAATAAGTGATACCTGTATCTTATATTCCATAATAAACATATTTTATTTTACCCAAATAAATATATTATATTTTTTAAATAGCTATGAGAGTTATGCAATAGAGAGTACACCTATGTCAGCGCACACGCTGCTCTATAACTTCCGCATAAACAGTCTGTCTCGCTGTGTCGAATCTGTCTAGTTTTTAATATAATTTTTGCAGGCGGACCGCAGTATGAAACCGCGTATGTCGTCAATAACGACCAACAGTAGCGAGGACGAATACCTTGCGCCTGCGCCGCCGCCTTTGCCCGCCGCTAAGCGTTTTGATATCACACTCTGTCAATTACTTACGCTGACTATGGACGAATTGGCCATTAGGTAATATTACCGATGGCAACTTTTTAATTATTAATTTATTAAGTAATAGGGGAATACGGAAAACACATTTCAGCGTTCTTAAGGGATCCATCTTTTTTCCTTTCAAATATAAATAATAGGACTCAGGACACATAGTTAAGATCATTTTTAGTTTAAAGCATATTTGAATACTATAAAATTCTAGTTAAAGCCAGCTTTGCTGGATGATTTAGTACGGTAAGATAGCCTTATAATTTTCAGACAAATGTGTTTGAAAGGAACTTGTTTGATTTAAAACATGTTTTTTGTTCAGATTGCGTGTGCCGGCGACGACACTATCTTCAATGACGTTGCCGCAACTAACTGAGTACTTGCGTTCTTATTTAGCGGCCGATGTCGAACGGGCGGTAAGTTATTACTGTTTTGTATAATTTGTAGCACGAAATAAATAAGTTTCAAATTCTACGAGAATCAGACGAAGGGTCTGAATTTGCTACTAGATCTAGTATCACTTTTTAGTCCACGATCCATTTTTACGCATTTATTCCGTGAGTTAGCTCGGTAAATAACACAACTCCCGAGAAATTAATGTTTACGGTTGATATTATTTTTTATTTATTTATTTATAGCCTTATATCAGAAATACAAAATATATACATTATAAATATTGTTTTTCTTAATCTATGTTATATATATTATTATTATTATGATAACTGATTCTGTGTGCCTACGGGCAAAGGCCCCCACTGTCCTCAATTTTTCCTTATTGTATATACTTCTTTATTATTATTCATTACTAAACCTTTACAGCATATACACGTTGAGCCATCAAAAGCCATAGAGAAAGAAAATCTAACACCGATACTCTCTAATGCAAGAATGCCTGAAAAGATTACTCCCTTACCATCGCTCGCAAATGACTTCAAACCACAGTTCGAAGACAACTTTGCTCCTACCGACTCTGCAGACACATTCGTTGCTAACTTCGATGACTTTGACCAAAAGGCAAATAGCTCTTATGACAGATACGCGGCGTTTAGAGAAATACAAGAGCAAGAATTAAAAGCTAAATCAATACTTGATCCAAAAGAGCCCGCAAAAGAAGACGACAAAGAACTCACACACATTCAAGAATTACTTAAGACTGAAGACAAAAGTCCACTTAAATCATTAGACGAGTTGACGCTCAATACGTTCAATATGTTCAGAAATTCAGTCAGTCCGAAACCAGTTGACGCTAAAATAGAAGATGTTAAGAATGTTATGATGAATTTACAGTTAGAAAAATCGAGACGCAGCGTATCGCCGCGAGAGGAGAAACTGGACGAGACCGATAAATATGCCGCATTACGGGAAATCACAATAACAGAGCCACAAGATGACTTCGAATCTATTCCCCCCGAAGTTCCTAAAGAACGAAAGAAGTCCGACGAGAAATCAGACGGCTTCGACAATTCGGATTTCTTCGACTGTATTGACAACAGTTCGTTATCGTTTACGCATGTTGAAGACGCTTTTAGGAAGAGTCCGGCTGTGAAAGAAAGGGAAGAGGACAAGATAATTGAAAAAAGTGAGACGCCGATAGATATTCTACCGGTTAGTTTGCAGCCTCCTCAAAGGCTTTCGGCTGGTTCTATCAGCGATGTTGCTAGTGGATCTTCACCTGATACTAAAGGTACTTAAGTTTTTCACCTACTCTAAATAATAACGATCTTAACATTTAAACTGAAATATTTCCGAACCAATTCGACTTAGGGTCCTACAAGACAAGAGCGTACCAATTACCGAGCGGTCCAAAAAGGGCGGCAACGCACTAACGAGCCTTCTGCCAATGTGAGTCTATCACGGGCGCCGGTGTCACTTGATATCAGTTTCCACCCCAGTTGCCTCCTGTTAAATTAAATATCAATATGATTGCTATTACTTTGTTTATAAAGTTAATCCTCAAAAAGTATAACCTACGAAGAAAACAGTATTAAAAATGATAAATGTCCATGGATAAATTATTTAACGTGCTAGTTTTGTGTGTCGCATGCGCAGAGCGGTGTGTGGGCAGCGGTGGGCTGAGGCGTCTGGCCTGGACTGAGGGCTGGTCTTCAGACTCGAGGGACTCAGAGCCGCGGAGGAGAAGGAGGACGCATTTTGGACAAACAGGTACACCATAACCGCATTACCAATGTTGGGAGCTCTTTTGCATACTTTATTAGTACTAAATTGCCTTGTTGCAATGAAATGTATCGCAGATATTGTTTTCCTGGACTTTATTCGGGACTTATTTACATATTTCTGGGTCTTTTCATTGATCTTCTTTAAGGCAAGTAAGGGTTTTGTCTACCGACCCGAAACCATTATAGTATATTCTAAACAATTTATCTATTTAGCCGATAGTTATACCATTTTTTTTTTATTGAACGGGGGGCAAACGGAAACCTGATGTTAAGTGATACCGCCGCCCAGTCAGTGTGAATGAATCACTTCGAATATTTTTTTTATTCTGTTTAAAAAAAAGTGCGAGCAGAGTCAACCTAGTGGCTTCAGAGTGAAATTCTCATACCTGAGTTTCAATCGGCCAAAATCCTAAGTGCGCATTTAATATTCGCTCGAACGGTGAAGAAAAACATCGTAAAGGTGGGAACTGACCAACGTTACGAGGTGTAATGTAACACGTTACACAGCGAGCATTCGTGCAGTCAGTACGTGTTACGGGGAAACCAGCGAGCGACGAGCCGCTCGTTACTCGCTTTGAGTGCTCCACCCGGCTGTCGGTTTTTTGGCGAATCTTTTGACTGTTACGCGGTTCAGTCAGTACGCGTCGCACGTCGCGAGTTCTTACGTACTTTTGGTCCAATTAAATTCAACAGTTCTTCAAAATTGACACATGCGTAAAAGTTTTTATACTGTCCAGTAATCATTTGGTTTTTTAATATTGCAATCAATAACAAACCACCTCATACGCCTGTGTTTTTAAATAAGTTTGATGTCCAGTTACATTTTTTCTTTTTCTTCTTAATTTGGATGAAACAATAATTAAATAGAATGAAAGATATCAACACGTCCTCGCTGTCGGCCATCTCGTGAACTCTGGCGGCGAAAGCGGAGCACAGAGTTTTGAAGAGCATGTTACGCCGATTTTAAAACACAGCGTAACATGCTCGATGCGTAACACCCTCGATGCGAATGCTACATTACACCTCGTAACTTTGGTCAGTTCTCACCTTAAGGAAACCGGCTTGCCTAAACCCAAAAAGTCCTAAAAAGGTTGTAGTGCTACTGATTTTGTTTTATTTTTTATAATAAGAATTGGTTTGTGAAAGTTGTTATAATGAAAAAGGAATTAAGTGGTTCCCCTAGACATTATTATAGAACCCCCTTTAGAAAGTTAATGTTTCTATGTAACAGTTCAAACATCATCGTCTTCCCGCGATGCGTCCCCGTGGGAAGAAGAACGGTCAATTCGACACACTACACGACGCGACAGAGAATCACGGTATTCTATTATACTTTTTACTTTATATGCCACAATAAATTTTATATATAATTCTAGAGCCCCCAAAAAGGCCCGTTGTATATCTATCTAAAACTATTTTAAAATAAATATGTGTCCCATTACAGTCCAAAGTTGTTTTAGAACTCTTTAGTAAAGCAAAAAATTAGGAAAAACTAAAATTTATTTCATTATAAAAAATATTTTTTTAATTACAGCCACAACTCATCAGGTTCGCGGGAATGCTTGGACTCCGGCAGTGGACGTGAGAAGGAGAAAATAAGAGACAAAAGGGAGAGTAGAGATCAACGCGATTCGGGAAGTGGAAGGGATCGAAGGGATCTCAGTAGGGAAAAGAGAGATAGACGTAGTCGTGATCGCGATGGTTGGGATAGAGATAGACCATACCGGGAAAGAGATTACAGGGATTCACGAAGCCGTGAAAGATCTAAAGATTACAGGGAAATGGAGCGACATAGGAAAACACGGCACTCTTATGATGATGATGAAGAGTTAGTATTATAATTTATATGCATCAATTGGAACCATTTTCTATACTCGTGAACGGGTGCTACTTGTGGTTACTGGTCGTACTTGAATTCGTGTATGCGGTGATGCTAGTTATTTCGACTATGTATTTGCGTGTTGTTCCCACGAGAATATAAGTGCGTGCTCCTATTTTACCATGCCTCCTGCTGATAGAGGACAAGTCTTTGTTTTTAATTTATGTTAGTATTGTAGTGATACATGGTGTAATGGTTGCAGCGCCTTACAAACGTTGTGTAATAAAATACATGGCGATTAAAAAGGGCGGAGAGTTTTTTGCTTGTTCTTCTCTTTCGTTCTACGCCCTTGATTTAAGAACTGGCACTAAAGGCGGAAATACACTTACGTGTCGTGGCGTGTCGTGATGCTTACTGTCGTGACGGTGAGTGTGCACACTTACGTGTCGTGTCGTGGCATCCTCTGGCGTTATTTCTGAACAGAACTTAACGAACCTTTGCAGCGTTCAAACATACATAATGTTTTCGTCTGATTCGGATAGTGATTTTGAATAAGACCTTCAATTTCTCTTAGCAATGAAACTTCTTAAGAGCAAAAAAAAGAAAAGATACTGGGTTCACCCTATAAACAGAGGGAGACAAGACAAAGGTGAATTTCATCGTCTTGTTAAAAAATTAGAGAGTGACGAAGAGAAATTTCATCATTTAATTTCATATCTGCTAGATGTTCGCGCCATGAGCCACGCGCCGGTTTAGAAACACATTTGCCTGTTGTGTCGTGTCGCGTCATAACCCCCACCACCGCTCTGGCGCAATCGGTGGCGAGCAGTCGGCGCCACGACAGAACGTGTTGCGACACGACACTACATGCAAATATGTTTCTAATCATATTAAATGTATGAAACCAATATGCTTCTGGCGCGTCACGACACGCCGCGACACGTAAGTGTGTTTCCGCCTTAATTGTAAAGTTAGAAGCATTTCATATACATTTCTTTTTTTTGATCATAAGTGTACATTGTGTTGCCTATATGAATAAATGATTTTTGACTTTGACTTTATAGTCATGTTTGGTTTTGGAAAGTCTCGCGGAAAAGTTTTAAAATACTAAGGGGAAATTTTTTGCAATACATAAAAAGGATAAAGGCCACGAATTATTGTTTATTTTATAATATAACTTTCAGCTACAGCGACGGCTGTGGATCTGGCAGATCGTCACCCAGAAAAAGATGGCCAGAACAGAGGTGGAGAAGAGATGGTAAGTTATTACTATAAATACTTTTAAACTACAATTTTATTTCAATTTAATATATGGAAAATACTTACCTAGTGGCTGGCTTGTTTTCATTATTGAAATAAACGAAAGATTATTTAGTTAGGATTTCTATTCGTCACGCTAAGAAGTTATTAAAATGATCCAGACAATTTAGATAGAAGTAGTTTAGTCAGCTGGAAATTACAAATAAAAAAATACGTGATATAAATTAGCCAAAGAAACTTCTTTGGCTAAGTAATTTTATAGCTCTTGTTCTCTTGATTTCCGAGACTTAGAGGGAGGGAAAAAGGAAGATAATATGTTAGGAATTTAATGAATTTAATTGCCATTAAAATATTAAGTGTCGAAAATTAATACAAATAATAAATTTAAAAAAAAAAATTATTTCTTCGATAATAAAAATACACGTTTTAATTTACAATTCGTCATTTGAGATTGCAATAAATTATTTTGCTAAAAATATGAAATACTCATATTTCATAAATTCTCTTTACGAAATTTTAATTTGAAAAATAGAATTTCACTGTAGAGCAGTCACGTTGAAGTCGTACACGGCTTCAACACGACCGCATAATGCAGTCGGCTACGACTGCTTGGAGCAGTTGTGTTCGACCGCAAAATAATACTGATGCGAGTTCATTTACAAGATGGATTTCGATGAAAAAACACTGCTATTTGTACTATTATTACGCAAGCGTAGGCGTAGAAGATAGTATGTGGGTGCGTCCAATACTATAATCAAGAGAACAGCATGGAATATTTCATACTTTGTATCCCCAGCTGAGAGAAGACACTAATATGTTTTTCAACTACATACTTTAGAATGTCTGTGGTTTCATTTGATGAATTAGTTAGTATTTTATTGTATTTGAGGGAGAGGCGCACGGTCGGCACCAACCGCTTGTAGTCGACCGCACGGCGAAACTCGACCGCAGAGCGACTGCTCCGACCGCTCAGAAATTGGTCGTGCGGTCCGTGTATTGAGGATATGAATTTAGTATGGAAACTGCAGATCGCCGTGCGGCGACCGCTTAGAGCAGTCGGTTTTGACTGCAACATGCGGTCCGTCTATGGCCACACTTAGTGAAATTTTTGTTATAGTCATACATTCTACAGATACAATCTTTGCAATGACGTCATACACTGTAACGCGCTCACGAATTTATTTCGTTGAGGATATATACTTCTCGACCTTAGCCATCAGGGCGTTTCGGATCAGTGTTTAGACAGATCGAGAATCCTCCCTTTTGTTTGGAGGAACACCTTCCTTCTTCAACATTACAATTTGTGCAGTTTTATCAGAATAAAATGTGTTCGATTATTGCTGTTGCAAGTAAACTAAATTTAATGCATAGACATGTTGAGTAATGACTAATTGGCCTATAAAATAAATGAAATATGTTTTTTACGGAACATAAGATAAAGGTATCACTTATTACACGTCATTAAATTAGTATAGGTAGACATCCCTACTCATCGGCAAAGAAGACAGAGAGTGTAGGCCTAGAGAAAAGGCCGGCGTAAAAAACTCTCGGTACTCTTTTAAAATAGCAAATCATCATACAAAATGACTATAGTAAACAACACTTATTTTAAAACAAATATCACAAATTAATTAGAAGTAGCCTATCTCACTAGTCCCAGGCCCTTTATCAACTGGATAATCTTTACCTTTTAGTAAACCTTTACACAGCTTTTCTTTAATACATTTCTTAAATTTATTTAATGGCAGAGATAAAAGAGCCTCTGGGATTTTATTAAAGAAAAGTATCCCTTTTCCCAAAATAATTACTAAGAAGAAACTTTGGATAGTCTAGTTCTGGGAAATTGCAGTCTGCGTTTGTTTCGAGTATTAACATTATGCGTATGTTCTATTCTAGTAAACTTATCACTAGTTTTATTTTTTTTATATTCAATATTAAGGTAATATAAATTATTACAGAAAGACATTATGGATCTCTGGGCTGGAGAGAAACAAGGCGTCGTCATGAGTTAAGGCAAGCTGAAGACTCTAGCGAACGAAGGTGAGTTGTACAAGGGCAATAGCGCACTAGCGGTCAGCGAGATGGATACATTATTATGAAATCGCCATGAACCGCGCACCTGGCCGCACGCGAGACGGCCAACGAGATCGAAGCGACGCATCTGAGGCCACTGAGATCAAACGAACTGTAGATAAACACCAATGTGCGCGCACTAGCCGTGGCGGCCGTGAATTATTTTCTTAACAGTTCTTTAAACGAAGACTTGCTCATCCACAAATAATTAAAGAACTTGTCATCATATTGCTTAAGGTCGTTGAAATATGTATGAAATAATCCCTTTCGGTTTTGGCCGCGTTTCTTGGTCGCGACCCTTGCAGTCTGGTTGCGCATCTTGGCCGCGCGACATTTAACATAATTTTTTCAAAATGAAATTATTTTTGAATATGTAGAACACTTCTTCTTAATTTTCTTTAGATTCTCTTTTATTTTAATCATGTTACTACTTTTCGTGTTGATTTTTTCCACTATTTCTTTCTCTAACCCTAGAATGCCATCAACATATACTATGGGTTGGCCTGGTCGTCGTTCTGGCAGCCACCGCGAATCTAACAGAGACCTGCGGGACTCAGGACGCGAGCATTCGGGTCGGGACTCCCGAGAACATCGAGAATCTGGTCGGGACTCCGGCAGGGACTCAAGGGATCCGCGGGATTCAGGACGGGAATCGGGTCGAGACTCCCGGGACCCCAGAGATTCTGGACGGGAGTCAGCGACTTCAAATCGGGACTCATTACGAGATTCCCGCGATCCACGAAGGAGGAGGCGTGAAGAAGCCAGAGTCCGCCCCAACTATAGGTTCTCCAATGATTTCTCGCCTCGAGAAAAGGAGCATTCTCCGTTCGATAATGACTATCAAGAATCGCCCGCTGTTATCAAGAAACGTGCGCCGTATTCGAGTTTAGAAGGAACGAGGTTCGTGCCCATTTTGAATAACTCCACAAATTCTAGATTTTCTTAAAATACAGGGATACTTTTCTTAATACCCATAAATATTTTGAGATTTTATTATATTTCAAAAGTAGTCTATTAGTAGCCTTTAGGCTTGCTTTCTTGCCATTAATTATCCCACACACAGAGATTTATATATGTATTTAGCTAAAATCATTAATACAAATATGTTTCTAACTTGGATTATATATTATGTCGGAGCAATGGCGGGTGGTACTGTCTGCTGCCATTGTCATAGACATTAACAACGCCAAAGTAAAATCAGTTTTAAACCGTTTAATGCTTATGGCTTATTTGATTTGCTAATATGAATTGATCTACAAATTCACGACTATGTCCATAGTACTAATAATTCCAAAGTCATTATTATTATTAAAAGTAATTCAGCAACGCCATAGCTCCAACATATATATAAAAAATGAATTGGTGTTTGTCTTGACTTTGTCTCGTTAAAACTCGAGAATGGCTGGATCGATTTGGCTAATCTTGTAATATTTGTGGAAGTTCAGGGAAGGTTAAAACGGTGATAAACATAATAGGTAAAGAAAAATAATAAAAACGATAATTGAATTTTCCAATAAAATTGTTAATGGGTAACATTTGATGTCTTTTTAGAAATAAAAACATTATCTCTTGGTCATATACTTAAAGATGCCTTTAGAAATTTGTGTTTCATAGCTAGTAGTCATAGCCTGATTTCCGATGTCTTTTGTCCGTTTTAAAAATGTTGTATTAAGTTTTCATACAAATATGTGGCACAAGTTCACAAACAATTTTTTTTTAGATTTGCCTTCGAAGAAGATACAACAGCGTCCCCTATGAGCGGCAGTTCGGCTCGTGCCAGAGACGGTGACTCGCCAGCCGCGCGTTTCCGATTCGATTCTGACTCGATCTCACCTCGCTCCATGTTTGAGGACGACTTTACGTTGCCCCACGTGCCCCATATTCGTCCTCGCACTGCATCTATCGCTGAAGAGGAGGAAGGGGACATTCCCCCTCTTAGAACCAAACCGCCCCCCCATAAAGACATTAAAAAGTCAGATTCCGTCAATATTTTCACACGCGAGATCGACCCGTTTGAGAATGACGCGTTTTTCGCGTGCACTGGGTCAGATAAAGTCGCAAAAAGGGAGAATTGGCCTGGGGACTTTGTCGCGTTCGAAGATATATGAAATTTATAGTATGAACTCTTTAAAGGGGCAATTACTTAACCTTGATCTGGGTGGTTAGAATGTAAAATGAAAGACAAACCGCGTTTCGCTTGATTGTGATTGGTCGAACGGAACGATCTCTTGTGTAATCTGTGATTGATATAGACTATAGAGACTGACCTATTATAATCAAGCAAAATGTTGAGTTTTTACATTAAAATCGCCCAGGACAATTTTTTAAGTTTATGGATAATTTTTTATTCATGAGATTCTGACACACTTAGCTCGTATGTGTCCTAAGCAAACGATCGTTTAAAACTGCAAGTACCGCAATAATTATAGATACAACATGAATTTATTGTACCAAAATATGACTATCATGTGACAGCTATAAGTATGATCTCAAAAGGATAAGTTTCAGTGTTTTTTAAGCTTTATACTTTAGTTAATTATCTACAGAACTACAAAAAAAATACACTTTACCACAGACTAATTGCATGTCATTTATAAAAAATAAAACAATGTTTTGTCTGATTTCAATTATTGTATACCGTGTACCGTAATCCTTTTTTTTAATTAACATGGTATATTAAAGAATATATATTTTACCTATTGTCACTAACGTCTCAGTTTTCCTGTGATATAGTGTAAAACTTATAGGGGTCACATTGCGATTTTATATATAGTGATATATAATAAGGGTAAATTGCTTGCCATACATTTTTTGTATATGTTTTTTTTAATAAGTGAATATAATTAACAAAGTTTAGGCGTTATATATCAGCGGATTCCAGAGAATTGATTGCAATGATTTGCCATACAAATCAAATGTTACCATTCTAGAAAAATAATACAAATCCTGGACTAAAGATAGTAAACTATGTAAAGAATATGTCTTTAATACACGATTTATAAGGCCGTTTAATAATTATGGAATATGTATGTAATTATTTAATTAAATTTGTGTAGTGGAGTCTGCAATGTTACGCTTCGATAAAAATCTATTAGTTTAATTATTACGGTAGTATTATTAAATTATACTTTAATTGAATTGATTTACGCCAGATTGCACTTCAATGTTAACTGTTAAGGCACAAAAGTGTGAATTCGAGTCAATTTGTAAATATTTTGCTATTTTCATGACGCTTTGTATATAGGTAATATATACTCACGTTTTATTGTTTGAACATTGAATTCTTTAACTCTATATAATATAATTTGCCAATATCATATCACGTAGGCAGCCTTCCTGTATATTTACAACATAAGGATCTGTACTCTTAGCACAAACTTAAAAATGTTAACGTTAAAGAATAGTAGAAAATGTATGAAAATTTCGCATATTACCGTAGATGTATTTAAAACTATAAAGGAGAGTATTCTTATTTTCATACTATATATATGGAAAACCCCATCTTGGTGTTGCCAACCTACAATACTTATTATTGTTACTCGTGTATTACATTTAAATAAAACGGATAAATACTATAATTTATATTATCACTTAAAAAGAAATAAAGTTAAAGAAAGAAACGTTGAAAAAATGTGTAGTCTATCTATATATATATATATATAAAAGAAAGTCGTAATAGTTAGACTATTTATAACTCAAGAAGGGCTGAACCGATTTGGCTGAAAATTGGTGGGTAGGTAGAATAGGATACTTTTTATTATTGTCTTTGATTGACATAACCTTTACATAGTTTATCCTGTTTCCGTAGGACGTGACATAAACGTGGTATAACCAAATGCAACACACAAAAAATTAAATATTTATCAGTCTAGCCGTGTATTTGATAAAAATTGTAACGTAATGTTATCTACGATTAAGTATGATTGAAAATTTGACAAATAAAAGTTTGAAGTTCATCGGTTTATGTGTTAGTTTCTATTAGCGTATCGTACCGGTATTATCATTAACAATGCCACCAAGAAGTTCGAATCTTTTCCGATAAAGCCATAATGCGATAAATGGGTAAGACCGATGGACCGATTTTGATGAGTGTGTCAGATTATTTACCATCAGATGTGTGTACAGGACAACGTCTGTCAGGTCCGCTAGTATGTAAAAAGAAACAACAGCCTATTCAAAAGTTTCGCAGTTTGTGCTAAAGGTACAATTCGAAGTAATTTAATCGCTATTTATCTTTGAAATATGTTATGTCTTCAAATAATTGTAAGACCCTGATTTGAAATTAATCACTTTTTTTATATATTTATCATATTCATTAAAAGGGACTTAAGTTCCCTTAAAGTTTAAAAGACATGAATGTCTTTGAATTCTTTATGATATTTTCGTTAAAATTGTGGGTAAAAGCATTTAAAATATTTAATTTAATTTATTAATTACCTAATCATTTGATTTTGTATTATTTAATTTAAAATTAAACTATGCTATTTTTTTAACAATATCAAACCTAAATACTCTTCTCAATGTATTTACTATTTAATTTTTTCTTCAGTTGTGAAATTAGGAACTCAGCTCATTTTTTATTATAACCAATGAATCTAAAGTCATATAATATTGTAATTTATTTCTGTGATATTTTTATTACTATAAGATTTCGTTGTGCGTATTATTTTTTTCTTAATAAATGTTTTAGTAGTTTTACGGACGTCTAGTATTCTTTTTAATGTGTTTAATTATTTGTTGTGCCTACTTGTAGATTATTGAATCTACCGTAAATTACTAGTGCCTGCGACCTCGGTGACCAAAACTTAAAATAACATTTTTGTATCTGAGATCACGCCTATGTGTGTTTAAATGTGTCGGCGGTTAGCGTGAAACCATACTAAACTTATATTGATATCTACAATTATATTACATTAGTAATGATATAACATATTAGTAAATTTTGATAGACAAACAATTTATAAACTTATCCAAATCGTCGCTTTACACTAGAGCAATAATTATTGTCAAATTATTGCTATTTTATTAATAAGCAATTAATGTTATTTAAGTATTTATTTCCCAATATTTCAAACTGTATGTAGTTTTTAGTTTAATTATTAACTACATTGACAAAAAAAGGACTTGGAAGATAAGGTTTCGTCTTTTATTAGCTTATTCCTAACATAAAAGTTCATACTATAACAAGTATAAGTATATAATGTAATAGTAGGTGGTAGAGGCCAGATTGAAGAGGCTAGCCGGCGCATCGTGAATAATCTAGGCTTTATTTTAAAAAAGTCAGTCCTCACTCGTTTTCAATACCTACGTGGAACTATTTATCAATAAAAAAGCTTTTCAAAACTACAAAAATGTTTGACCTACTGAATAGTAAAGTAATAAAGTATATAAATCCATTCGACTGTAATAACTAATCCAATAGAGATCTGTAAATGAGAAAAATTAGTTATAACATTTTTTTCTACTTGCCGAATCCTAACCTCAAAAAAAAATTCCTACTACTACGTATGAAATAATTAAAATTATTAACAATTTAAATAGCGACACACCCATAGGTATAGATAGCATAAGCATCAAAAGACTAAAGCGTGTTAAAAACCTGGTTGTGAACGTGCTGCATTAACCAATGTCTATGTAAAGGTGTATCTCTAGACAGCCTTAAAGTAGCCACGCTTAAACTGCGATATATAAGTCGGGCAAACGTTCTGATCCTGGTTACCAATGAATAACAGTCCTACCCGTGTTGTCCAAAATTGTTGAAGAGATTTATACATGCGTCTGAATGATTACTTAACTAGAATAAATTTCATATATAAAAAAACAATACGGATTTACACCTACATCAAAAACATTATTTGCTACAATAGACCTTAGTCCTTACTACTAAAATTCAACTTAAAATAGATCACATCAATTAACATTAGGCATATTTGTTGATCTCAGAAAAACCTTTGATATTGTCTCTAATAAACTTGTCTTAAAAAAACTTAACGATATTAGTGTAACAGAGACAGCATTAAAAACATTTAGCTGTTACCTTGAAAACAGCCAGCAAATAGTCAAGATAGCAATGTTTATTAGCGAATTAGCGATGCTACTTCAATAAATTGTGTTGTGCCACAAGTCTATACTAAGGCCCCTTTTAGCTAGGGGAGCGTTCAAGTCTTACGTAACGAACGAACGGGTCCTTTTGCAAAACGTTACGATGCGAGGCGGGGATTGAAATACGTGTTATTTTTTTTTTAAAGACAATTCACACCAATTGACCGAGTCCCATGCTAAGCTGGTGAAGCTTGTGTTATGGGTACTAGGCAACGGCAATTTTGTAGACTGCGATGACCATCCGCGATTCTACGCATGCCTGTATAGGTCCCATAGCGGAAATACCGAAACTGACCGACTCATTGAGCACATCCAAATGGCTACAGATTCCCTGCTCGAAAGGGTTCCTACCGCTGAAATCGTGATACTTGGCGATTTTAACGCCCACCATGCCGATTGGCTCGGCTCAGAAACCACCGATCATGCGGGAAGATCCTTTCACGACTTTGCTTTGGCTTACGACTTGACGCAAATGGTCCCTGCGATTACGCGAATACCAGATGTGGATGGTCATAAACCCTCTTTGTTGGACCTTCTGCTGACTTCACATCCGGAGAACTACCAAGTCTCTGTTGAACCGCCATTGGGTTCATCAGATCATTGTGTGGTCCGGAGCATTGTGCCGTTCACGCGCCCTCTTCGGCCTAGCTTCACGGGCTGTCGCCGCGTGTGGCACTATAAGTCAGCAGATTGGGATGGGATGCGGTCTTTTTTTGCGTCCTACCCTTGGGGGCCTATGTGCTTTTCGCCGGAAGCTCCAGATTCCGTCGCCGCCTCTGTCGCCGAAGTGGTTCTGCAGGGCATGGAACTCTTTATTCCATTTTCTGCGGTGCCGATCGGTGGCAAGTCTCAGCCCTGGTTTAAACGTTCTTGCAAGGCGGCCTCGCGTCGAAAGCGAGAATGCTTTAAGGCATGGGCGGAAGCGGCGAAATCTCGTGATGCCAATACCAGCGAACTTAAAACAGCATATAACTCAGCCTCCAGGTCCTTCAAAAGGGAAATCACTAAGGCAAAGTCAGAGCACATTGCCAGATTTGGCGAGAGATTGGCCCAGCTCCCTTCAGGGACACGAGCCTTCTGGTCTCTCGCCAAAGCTGTCCAAGGGAATTTTTGTCAGCCCGCCATTCCGCCACTGCACAGGGAGGATGACTCTCTGGCCCACACTGCGAAGGAGAAGGCCGACCTTTTGGGCTGTCTCTTCGCGTCCAACTCGACTTTGGATGACCAAGGAAGATCACCACCGACCATTTCGCGGTGTGATTCTTCGATGCCGGAAATCACATTCCGGCAACGTGCTGTCCGCAAAGCACTATCTTCCTTGGACATTCATAAGTCGAGCGGGCCGGATGGTATCCCCCCAATTGTGCTGCGTACTTGTGCTCCTGAGTTGGCTCCGGTCTTAACGCGCCTTTTCCGGTACCTGTACTCGCTCGGCACTGTCCCGAAGTGCTGGAAGACCGCTTCGATACATCCGATCCCTAAAAAAGGCGATCGCTCTGATCCGTCCAACTATCGCCCAATAGCTATAACCTCCTTGTTCTCCAAAATAATGGAAACCATTATTAATTGCCAGCTCTTGTGGTATCTAGAGGGCCACCAGTTGATTAGCGATTCTCAGTACGGCTTTCGTCGTGGTCGCTCAGCTGGTGACCTCCTTGTATACCTTACCCATAGGTGGGCAGAGGCAATTGAGTCCAAGGGGGAGGCGCTGGCGGTAAGTTTGGACATAGCGAAAGCCTTCGATCGGGTGTGGTACAGAGCACTGCTCTCGAAGCTTCCAGCCTATGGGCTTCCCGAGAAATTATGCGATTGGATCTCCAGCTTTCTGGCCGATCGGAGCATCATGGTCGTCATCGACGGAGCATGTTCCGACCTTAAACCTGTGAACGCTGGGGTCCCACAAGGCTGTGTTCTATCCCCGACCCTATTTCTTTTGCATATCAATGATATGTTGCAACTTAGCAACATTCATTGCTATGCGGATGACAGCACTGGGGATACTTTTTACACTGGCCGGGCAGGTATTTCTCGGGCAGTTGTTGATGAGTACCGGAACAAACTTGTGTCTGAAGTCGAAACTCTACTACGTGGAGTCTCAGACTGGGGCAGACAAAACCTAGTCCAATTTAACCCCAAGAAGACACAAGTTTGCGCGTTTTCCGCTAAAAAATCACCCTTTGTCGCTACTCCTCTTTTCGAAAACACTCTTCTTAAAGCCACAGCCAGCATTGGAATACTTGGCGTTGACATATCGAACGACGTTCAGTTTCGCGGTCACTTGGAGGGAAAGGCTAAATTAGCCTCCAAAAAGCTAGGTGTGCTCAGCAAGGCGAGGCGGTACTTCACTCCGGGCCACCGCATGCAACTATATAAAGCGCAAATTCGGCCCCACATGGAGTACTGCTCTCACCTCTGGGCGGGGGCTCCCCAGTACCAGCTACAGATTACAATCTACCGAATAATAATACGTTAAATTGTAAGCAGTACGTTGAGTTCACAATTTTTCGACAGTTTACAATCTCGCGAGATAGATTACAATCTAATGGTTTTTACAATTTTACGTTGACATACATACATATTATAGATAGATAGACATATAAATACATATTTAAACACCCAAGACCTAAGCACAACACCAAATGCTCATCACATCGATGTTCGTCTCAGCCGGGGATCGAACCCGAGACCCATGGATTCGCAGTCAGGGGTACTAACCACTAGACCAATGAGTCGTCAAATTATAATTATTGTTAATATTATTTTCGACTTTTCAGTACTTTACACCTCATAATGGTAACTTTTAGCTATAAAGAGTCACTAGGGTTCGCGAAACGTTTTACTATACTTAGGTACAGAAAAACGTTACGGCGCGTTACATGGGGGGGGGTGTCAATAATCTCCAAAAATTGCGTGACGTAATACTTGAACGCTCCCTAGAAAGTTAAGGACCAACATTTCATTATTTTAAGGCAGTTTCTATCCTCAAGTTATTACTCTTTAGCATAGAGAAATAATATATACTGGGAAATGGGAATAGAGATTAGAGAACCATCTTACAGCTTTTTGTCATATCACAAACTATACGTCATTGTGAACGCCATCTCTTATCGATATCGAAAACTAACTGTATGTATGTTTGTGTGTACCAATACATAGATTATATAGGGCTAAACTTTCCAAAATCGACCATCGTTTTGAATGCCCATATTATTGTGTTATTTACCCATTTGTATGGAAAGTAAAAATAAATGCATCTCATGAACCGTAAGTTTCCGCAACTTAAAATTTTCGAAAACGCTTTCTTTTGGCGAGTACTATCTACAAAAAGAATATGGGCATTCAAATCGATGGTCCATATTGGAAAGATTAACCTCCCCCCCCCTGGTCTTGTGCACTATGGTGTTGCGTCAACGGCCATTCACATGACAGGTATACATCTTAAGTCAAATAACATGAGCACGAATTATTCTGGTCTGTGTAGAATTGAGAATATATCTATATTCTGTGTCCTATGATTGAGAAATGTAAATTCAAACAAATGTGAAATATCAAATAATAACGTCTTACTAATTTGAATTGTTTAATAAAGAGTATGAACGAATTAAATGTAGGACATAGTAGAATGGTGGACATTGAAGAAGAAAATATGCTTTCATTTCATACCGAAATTGGGGTTGGTTTAATGTTATTCTTGTAATATATTGTAATTTTATTTATCGGCGCTTGTCCTTTACTGACGCCACACGGCAATCACAACTCAAATCGTTCTTTAGTTTTGGTTGTAAATATTATATTTTAATTAATTGCTTATTTGATGAATTGTTTCGTGACGATGTTAAATAAACAACATTATATTAATAAAAAAACCATTGAAATAAACTGCCATGTTTTTTGTAGTATTTATATTTTTATTGACCACGATATTTCAGGAGGATTTGAACAATATTCACTCCAATTTAAATCACTACAGACAGGATCTCACACAACATACTCGGAGTTTGTATCATTGTGAAAGACAGCAATCTCCAATGTCATTCAGATGTGGTTTTGAGGGCAACAGATTTAATTCTAACAAATATCCAAGTTCCCACAGGTCTGTTTTAGCGTGTAGGAGTAGATCTCCACTTTCATTGCGTAGTGGGGGTGAGTACTTTTTTATATATCATGTTATTAGAATAAAAGCTACTGTCAGCCTGGGCCTTGCTGCCTAATGTTGATCTAAGTCTATCTTGAAATTTTCATATCTAAAGAATAAATATATTTTTTTAAATTTTTTAACAGTGTTAACATGCTCTTTTATTTGCTATATATAATTAAATATCTAGTATGATAAGTTACTTGAAGACTTTCCTTTTGTTTTAGACAGTGTAAGGAGTGCCATTGACATAACAAATGCCCTTAAGTGTGAATCATTTAATACACATGAATTACAAATGATTAAAAATGTGGTTTGTCGAAAATTAAAACAAAAATTAAGAAAAAGATATGAAAAAAATAGAAATAAGTTTATCTTACTAAACACAAATAATAATAAAATAAAAAACATTCAAAGAAAAATTGTTTCAAGTGGAGAAAGTAGCGATTCTCCCATAAGTAGCAATGAAGATGGTGAAAACCAAGCAAATAAAATTGCCACAGTGTTTACAGGACCACAAATCAGTCAAGTTAATAAATCTTTAGTAACAACTACAAAAAATAATATTCATCTGCTAACAGATCTTAGAATACCTGTTCAAAAAAACATGTTATTGAATTCCCACAAAAACAATAACCATTTAGGGGAAGTAATGAAACCAGACTCAACTCTAGTATGCAATGAAGAAATAACAACTAAAGAATGTCCACTTCAATCACAAAGATTTACAGAAACAACAACAACCACTAAGACAAATAATTTGATTGAGCGGCATAAAAAAACAGAAGAACAGAATTGTTGCAGCAGTGAAAATAAAAGTAACTTTTCTGCTTATGATAATAGAAAACGGTCCCTAAAAGATCAATGTTACAACAATGAAAAAAAAATAAACCTTTCAAGCCCAAAATCACCATTTGAACATTTGACAAAAGACGTATTTAAGAAACCGTTAATGCCTATGACAAAAGCTGCAGGAAAACATGTTAATATAAAAGATATTATGATTTCCGAGGCTACAATGCAGCCTTTGAGTGGATCCAATCAGAAAGATAAAAAAAAATCGTTAAAACAAATGGCGGATTTAAAAATAAATGAAGTTTCAATGAAATCTAGTTTATCAAAGAAAAAATTATTTACTCCAAAACTTGATCTGTTAAGTGTTAAAGTAGCAAGTGATGCTGCTGGAGGAAGTCCTCAAGCAAAAGTTGATAATAAAGAAAAGAATAAAGCAAGAAAACTTGTGACATCACAGTCTTGTCTAAATAGAAATGTTTCTGATGAGGAAGACAATGTATTGGGCTTAATAAAAAAAATAATTCCTGCTGAACAAATTAATTCAACATCTAGTAAATTTATTAAAACAAACTCTGCTTGTGATGACAAATGTAACAGTGATGTCAGTGATACATTTACAGATGAAACACTTAATAGCACAGCTTTTGAAACAGATTCTAGAAAGGATTATATTGAAAAGAGCAGCTGCCAGCAATGGCACAATGGCAGCTCTATACTTAGAGATTGCAGTGTTATTATAAACAAACATGCAACCACAAATATGGTTCAAAGTAAGTTAAACAATTTCATATGAACTCAGACCACAAGACTGAAAATTGTAATAAGTGCAAAGAATTAAAAAAAAACTAAGATACTATTGACTCAGTTTTACTAGAATTAATAAAAATGTTAACATGTTAGTTTTTACAGTTTTAGGAAGGCTGTTCTGCAATATCCTACATAAAGTCTCTTTTTCAGGGTACAAACGTGTGAATTCTTTTTGGGATACTGATATTGAAAGTGAAAAAGAATCTGAAACTGTTCCTGCCTGCAAATTATTCAATGCTGAAATAAAAGGTACATTCCAAAAATACTGTCATTTTGAAACTAAGAATAAAATTATGTTTTTGAGATTAGTGTATGTACTGCAGACAAACAAAAGTAAAAACTTTATTGTACTCTTTCTTTTGGATATATTTATTGAATATAACAGTCTAGTAAATTACATTTGTGAAAGACTCAAATTTGTTTTGTTCAGAGCAATGCCATACAAAAAATTAAATTTGAACACTGAAATTTTGCAGGTCAATTAAAAGATGTCACTTCATCAACTCTTAATACCACAAAACATCAAATAAGTAAGAATGTAGGTAAAGTTTTAACAGTGCAAGATTTGATAAATAAAAGGAATGCTAAGAAGAAAACATTGAACATGGATATAAAAGTCTCAAATGTCAAAGAAAAAAAAATGATGGAAAACATTAAAAAAGCCAGCAGTGAAATTCCACAAAATGATAAAGAAAATATAAATAAAAAACAGAATGAACAAAATAAAGTAGAATCTATAATAACTAAAAAGAAGAAGGAAACTTTAGGTCAATTTAGACCTGTCAAAGAAAATGCTTTTAATAAGAAACAATCTGGCAAAAAAGAAAATTCAGAATGGAAGAGGAAAGAATGTAAGAGATCAAAAAGTTCTAACAGAAACTGCTCTGGATGTGATAGTACCACAAATAACACGAAAAATTGTATTAAGAAACAAAGTTATTTAAGGACAAAACCTGTTCTAAATAGCTCCTTTAATACTAGTGATAGTTTAAACATTTCAAGAACAAGGTCCAAAAAACAAAATGCAAATGTTGATTCTTCAAAGGAAAATATTTCTCAACTTTCTGACAATATAAACATTACACTGCTAAGTTTAAGGCCACGGAAACTAATCAGACCTTCAAGGACTAAACCTAATCTAAATAGCTCCCTCAATACTAGTGATAGTTTAAACATTTCAAGTTGGACAAGGTCCAAACAACAAAATGCAAATCTTCATTCTTCAAAGGAAGATATTTCTCAACTTTCTGAAAATGTCAACATTACTTTGCTAAGTTTAAGGCCACGGAAACTAATCAAAAGTAAAAAAATTGCCTAAAACTAAACCTAGATTTAAAAATCTTGATGAAACCTAATTGAATTTCATTATCATTATGTTCCAAAACTTTAGTGTAAGTAAATAACTAGTTATACTTTTATAGAACTTGGAATTTTATTATATATTATACTTAAATCTTATTATGTATTATACTTAAATTTTATTATATATTATACTTAAATTTAATGGACCTTAAAGGTCATAGCTCATTAGAGCCACCCGGCACCCGACCAGCGCCGCCTCGCCTCGAGAAGTTAGTATTCTTTGTATGGACTTCTATGAATAAGCGCTCATTACATCAACGCCGTGTCGGCACCGGATCGCTTCGCTCGCAATCTGGCCACGCGCGGACGGCGGATGTACCACTCGGTGACGACTCGCTGATCGTACGCTTGCCTTGCATGGACCGCGCGCTGCCGGCGAATGAACCACGCGAGGACGACGCGTCTGTTGCGTCTTTCATTTTCTTCTTCAATAAGCGCGACAGCTATGAGTGCCAATTCACACTTTGTAAAATTTGACATTACGAAAAACACGTGTAGACCTAGTGGCAATGCTAACAGACTACTCGAAAATTCGTGGCCCAAGCGATGTCCACTCGTTGACCACTCGACGTTCACTCGTTGGCCACGCGAGGTTCATTGGTTGATCTCGCGACGTTCACAAGTAACAACGCGTCGTTCACCCGTGGACAACGAGTTGACACCTAACGACGAGCCGGCGCTGGTCGGGTGCCGGGTGGCTCTAATGAGCTATGACCTTTAACTATTATTTTAAGACACTAATTTTGATAAATTTGTAGCATTTATATTTTATACCTTATGATAATATATGAGTTTGATTTAATTATTGTTTTTTCGTGTGTTTCTAATGAATACCTAATTAAATAAAGGCCATTTAGCAATCTCCATCCACATTTGCACATCATCTTTTAATATATGAAAATCTCAGTATATGTTTCTAACAATAAATATTGTGATAACATAACCTGATAACACTGGATTGCATCGCTTACGGCTTCATAAATATAATAAAATTAAAAATTGCTCGTGTATGTTGCCAGGTATTGATACCCTAATTTAAATATGTAATAGATTTAATAAAATATAGAATCATACGCCTGTGGTAAATGCATAGTATTGACACGTCAATGACACGCACAGTATCCAGCTTACAGCTAACGTTTTTTATTTGACAGTGGAAATACTTATTCAATGCTTTCAAGAAACTAAAAAAAATTAGATGGGTTTTTGACATTTGTTGTAGGCTTGTAGTTTTGTGATTTGTCAAAATAATGATGAGTAAATAGCTAACAGCTGTTTTTCTTTTGATTTAACTAAAAGTGTCTACGTTTATAAAAGGTAGATATTTTTGTAGTGTAGGTCATGCTAGTTACTATTAGTTTTAATATTAAACTTGAAAATGAAACAAAGGTAAGGGCTAGGCATTGTCTGTTTGGTAATTAAAAGTTAATGTTTATGTTATTTTGTAAATAATTAGTTAGTATTTTTATCAGGACGCGTCTATTTCAAAACGGCGATGAAATTGTTAGTGGTATGAATAGCACTATGGACAATGCTTTAAACTACAATGGAAATATTCAGTTGCATAGAATAAAGCCACAAGATCATTTCATTGAAGCACAGGTTCAAGAAGGAGACACTTTGCAAGCCATTGCCCTTCGATTCCATTGTTCTGTAAGTATCGTAATCGTGACTTGTTCTAAACTAATTACTTCCTACGTGACTAATTAGTCAATTGATTTGTAATGAAATATAAATCTTAATAACGACTTAACTACTCAATTTTTTTTTATAGAAGGCACTACCCTAAGATCTAAGTTATGTATGTATATGCAGTGTAAATTACATATCACTCCATTTAACATCAAACTACATAAAATGTGAAAATTACTTGACTTTAGTGGGTTTGCCATGTTTTTCATGTCTAATATAACATTTCTTTTTGTATGACTTTCCTCAATGCCAGAAAATAGGGTTCTTTATGAGACTGAACTGTGTACAAATATATTCTTTTCAGTGAAGCATGCTGTATTATAAAATATTCTTATTTTTTGCAGATATCAGAATTAAAAAGAATTAATCATATACATAAAGATAATGAAATTTTTGCCAGACATACAATCAAGGTACCCGTTACACCATATTCTGTTCTTACTGAAATAGTACCTAACTCAAAAGGTCCAGAATCAATTCCTTCAACATCTAAAAATGCCCCTACTTTACTTACAATGGAAAATTTATTAGAAAGTCCTTTGCAAAACAGGCTACAACCGAAAGATACAGACGGAAAAGATGCTGATTTTGAAATAGATTGTAATGCTGTTGTATTAAACAGCACAATTACACCATCTGTTGTTCCATATACAGATATAGATACAAATGAATCGGTTTCTGAAGATACACAGCTATTACCAAATAAAGAGAGAGAATCTGTGGAGACGGTAGTAGTTAAACAGTTGACATCACAAGGAGCTGATTTTGGCTTGAAGTGGTTCCATCTTTTGTGTTTTATACTTTTACTAGGAGTAATTGCACCCATAGTATATGTACTGTTCATTTTAGGTAAACATGAACATTCAGATATTCCACCATTACATCCAACATGATTGGAGACTTTCTAAGATTGCAGAGCTTTAAAACATTTTGACCTTTTTTACTATTTATAAGAAAATGACGTGATTTTATAATAAATTGTATTGTAAGTAACTTCTTTGTTTACTTGATACTTAGAAAAATTATCATTCAAAAGATAAGGAAGATTGATAAACAATATAATGTGAATTAAATCATTCATATGCCTACTTCTTCTTAATTAAAACTATGTCTGAAAATATTGTATAATAACCTGCCTATTAACTGTGTTGTTGTGACCAATAAAAATAAGGAAATAAAACAAATTTTCACAAAATAAATTTATTATACTTCTATATTACTCTAACAATTGATGTTATTGCTAGAATTATAAATCAATCTTTTGCATGTTGACACAGTATGTAAAAAAATTGTGATAAATGCTCAACATTATAAAAATTTATAAGAACATTACAACCCGTAGCAATATTTTAAGACTTCATACAATGAAGAATCTATGATCTATGTAAAATATTTAGAATAGGTACACAATGAGCCTCAGAGTTGCCAGTTAAGGCAACATTATGAAATCAATAATTCCCACCGCGGCCTCCCAGAGATGGGTTGCTTTCATGGACACTGAAAAAAAAGATACTGATTTAATAGAGTGCTAAAAGTATAAAATAATACAATTAATCTTGTTGATTTAAATAATTAAAATGTCGAGAAAATTAATTATTTTTAATTTAACACATTGCAACCCCTTATATTTTAGATAATATAAAAGTTCTAAAAGTTAACACAAGAAAACTAAAGTAAAGCAAGAAAGAATCAAAACACTGATGAAACCTAGAAGAGATAAGTTATTAAAGATGAATGTTACATGTCGTGCGATCTTCTTCGATGAGTTTGCCGACGCATTGTAAGGAGACTTGTGATTCCTTGTTATATAATATCAAACAACAAAATCACTAGTCTTCCATACAATGTGTGGCGCTTCTGTTAATGACGATCACAACCTATAAACAATGTTATTTAGAAAAATGTTACATTACATAGTTTATTTTACACATAAAACGAAAATTAAAAAGTGCCCATCATAGTTAAAATATTGTAAAATTTAACTTTAAGAATACTAAATTATAACCCATTACAAATATACTACAAACCAGAGTCACAAAATACCCTCAAACTACTTAAAATGTTTAATATGTTTTACCTTAACCATTATGTGGATATATTCAATCTGTACATTTACTTAATCTTAGTTTTGTTTGGAGCCAAATCGGGAAATTCTTGGAACATTCTATTATAAAACAAAGCCAGTTAATTCAGATAAGTCAATTAAATGTCATTCATATAATCTAAACTACCAATTTCTAATGACATTTTTAGTAATTTAAAAGAGCTCTACTGACAACATGATTTAATTTACACAATCATGAATATGGAATAGATTTTGTCTTCTTGTTCCTTGTTGTTACACATAAATATGGGTGAAAATTATATAAGTAAGCTAGCTGTAACATCAGCAGTTGTATGAACAAGGGCGAATCTAGGCCTTTACCCTTGACTGTTACAAATTGAATAAAATCCTTATCTCTTCGACATGAGTTTTTTTTCTTAAATCTGTTAATAATTACATAAATAGATGAAACATGATTGTAGGTGATACCAACTAGACCCACCCTTGTGTATGAACAATATTTTTATAGCCATGCTATAAAGCTTTAAGGCTTATTTATGAATATATTTTATATGTGATCAAGAAAATGTCACAGAAATTTTGATAACTAGAAAAAATGCTCCGTTTTAGCCTTTATTATACACATGCTAATATGTATATGATTATGAAATCCGTACACAACTTTATAACTGGTCCAAAATAATTAAAATCTCCTCAAAAGTATATTTTGTACATATGCAAATTACACAGGCAAATACTTACGACCTATTTTTATATATACTAAAATAATGATATGTTTTAAAATGATATAGCTTTTACATATTTTATCCGCATTTTATGCCCAGGATTTTCGAGTCCATTGCATTTTAAAGTATAAAAAAATAATATATACCTCTGTTGCAGTAAGTACTGCGCCATCTGTATGCGATGTGGTGTACCACTAATAGTGATAACGCGGTCAGAGGCGCCAGGCAATGGCTCCGCTATCTCGATGGAGGCGCCACTGTCCGCACGTATTTTGCGTATACGGGAACCCGCCTTGCCGATTATCGCACCGGCCAGCTAAAATCGGAAAATAAATTAATTTCTTAGGCCCTAATATAACTACTGATGATATGCTTTAGAAGAACATGCACAATAATCATATTCTTCAGAACCGGGTATAGCCTCCAATTAAATTATTACAACATAGTATATTTTTTTAGAGAATATTGCAAGTAAAACCATACAATATAATCAACTTACATCTTTAGGTATTGTCACTTGTGTGGTGGTCTCTTGTTGGCTGTTGTTATTGCCAAAATTAGGACTTCCTCTGTTAAAGCCACTTCCACCACTGAAATTTCCCCGCGGCGGCCCGAAATTTCCACGAGGCCCTGACCCGTCATTGAAGGGTCTCTGTGGAGGTCCGTTTCGGGACATTGGGGGTCCACGGGGCGGGGGGCCTCTGTTACCAGGAGGCATGCGAGGGCCACGCGAAGGCGGCCCGCGGCTTGGGGGGCCCCGACCATTATCCTGCCCGTTTCCAAAACCTCCGTATTCTTCCGCATAGAAATCATCATAATTGTGAGGATCGTAGTTCTGTACAGCACCTCGAATGGGTACCTGGAATTTGTATTCGGAAATTAAGTTCCAATTGCCTTGTAAATTAAATTAAATCTTATATTTCCGGTATCCAGTCCCTGGAATATTACAAATGCAGTATCTGTTTCTTAGCTACGGAGGTCAATACTACCTGATGGTCTTTAAGTATATTCTAGAGAAAGCCATTTGTTTTGTGAATCAGGCAAGGCAAGTACGTGATTCCATTTTCACCACTTGGTAACATTATACGTATAACCTGGAATTCTAGATTCAATTCTCGGTTATTCTATATTTGTTTCAGATTAAAAGACACGAAAAGCTGATCACCTAAGAAGACTAAAGAAAGATAAGTGAAATAGGGAAATGCAAATTCACAAAAACCCAACTGAGAACAAATGAAATTCTTTTCTATGCGCCTAAAGATAGATCTAGGAATGAAACAAAGTCGACATCGGTTATAGATGATCTCACCTGTCGTATAAGTTCCAGCACTTCACGAATGCCAGCTGCGATGGCATCACTACTCCCAACAAGCTGTACTACACGCTCTGTGCTCTGCGGCGCTGGACTAGAGAATATCTTCAGACGTGCACCAGTTTTCTATACAATCAGAAGAGTACGAATAGTATACATTAGTTTATAGTTGCTACGACTGTTTGAAATAAAATAAGACGAGTTTTTAACCATTCAAGATCGGGAAAGTTTAATAATTTAGCTTCACTGGTGCACTCTATCGGGGCAATGTTTATATTGAAATACAAAAGTCTAACATCGCAATATATTATACGTATTTTGGAAGACGTTTCTAGGAGCCGAGAAAATAATTTTGTTATTTTATAGGTGTCTTTTTAATATGCGCGAATTATAAAAACACAGAAGAATTGTATTATTCTATTCATAAATCCTAGAAAAACGTCTTAAGACTTCACACGTTGAAGGTCGGCTAGACGAGGTATTCTCTAAAGGGGCCCAACCCTTTATTCAAAATTATTAACAATCCTATATACCCATGAGAATTGAAATGAACACCCCTTCATACAATCTATTCAATTTCGGTTGCGACCTGCTGCGTTCTTATGCCATATAAAATTTCTGCCACGGTGAATAAAGCGAAAAATAATAATATTTGCCTCGTATGTTTATTCATTTGATGTTAATTATTTATATAATTAATAAAGTCATTTTTTATGACAGTATTATGAATATAAGAAAAAAATATATACACTATTTTTTATTGACAACTTATGTTGCATATAATATGAATTTAATTATACTGTATGAATTTAACACTTTGGACTTAGCTCTGGAGCATGAATAAATAATTTAGTCCTACCAGGCTTTGTCTAAACCGTTTAAGGTTTCGAGTCAAACAGACCTTATATCACTTTATCTGTGACCTAAATCAATTCGTCACATTGATTGATATTTTTCCTGATGAATACATTTTCCACTATTTTAATTGTCGAGTGACGTTTTCCTGTCGCAGAGCGCACGCGCGTTGAGATCGACCGCCGCACGTGGGCCACCCATGTCACGCACAAACACTAGATAACACACACTCGGCTAATACTTCGATATAAAAAATTCACCAACCTAATTCAATCAAGATCACGTTTAATTTTATAACCGGCACTCGCGCATGACTTTCGCTCGTAACACAAGCTTCACAAGAAGACACGACCATCTTGGCAGACGGCTGAGTACGGAATGAGGCAGGGTGCTTCGCTTCGTGCAACACCTGACTACCCCTCCCCGCGGAAAGGTGCACTTGTAGGGCTCCCGCACGCGCCACGCCTACGCTCTAACGACTACTTCAACTGTTTATGAAACTTTATTCGCGACAAAGACTAGTTAAGCTTTGTGAAGCTTAGGTTGCTTTTCTTTGAAGACTGAATAAACAATGTCTGTTTCTCTATTCCGTTAAGAACAAAATCTAATTACTAAAGTAATAAGTTTATTCTCGATTATTTCTTTAGAATAAAGTCTGAAATATACCACGAAAGCCGATTCTTAATTCATTTTCTAACAGTTTTGTAACATATTTGATAATGCTATGATTTATGAGGCAGCGTTCTGGCGACAACATGCTTTCATGTGATTTGGAGATCGATAGCTAGGGCTAAGTATCTAATGGCATCTAGCCAGCGGAAACAAAAGAATGGTACGTTTTGGGTCGATATATATGGGGTAGGATGGTACGAAGCCGTAGTACCGCGCGATCCGATCGGAAACGGAAGCTCGCGTGTCCCGCAGGTAATTGCCATTGTCACCACGGCTATAATTACTGGACAACATATGCATTGCTCAAATTACAGCTTGCGACAAATGTCATTGTTATTACATGTCAATTTAATGTATATTTTTTAGCGCAACCCAGTTTGGAACTGAGCCAACTCCAAAATGGTATACAAGGGAATTGGTAGACATATTACACTGTTATTTCTTCCTAGTTAATTGCTCCATCAAAAATACTACTATGCAGGCGGTGTCATACTATGTTATGGCAGAGATAATAATTTATTTTATTGAAACTTGGTCATAGCGACTGTTAGGCAGACTTCATTCCAATACTAATTGTTTTTCACATCCGTTCTTTTATAAAAAAGCTTGGATCTAGGATGTGAGGGAGGTAACAAAACGTCACGTGCGTCGCGGTAACTCGACCTCGGCGCCGGTACTTCCTCCGGATAGAAACCCCTCACTAACACGTGTTCCCACCCTTCTGACACAATCACTACTAACCGAAGTTTAAAGTTCACAATTCGAACAATTAATGAAGCCTTATTACCTAACTTGTACCAAGAATATGCCACAGTATCGATCGATTGAAATACCTAAAAGCATGTTCGGAACATACGAAACCTCGAAAGGTGACTGCGTGACCAGATTAAAATAATTTGCCACGAACTACCAGTTAACACCCTTAACGGTTTAGGGTAAAACATAGTGACGCATCAAGATGTTACTCATATTAATTATACTGTAGACTGTAGAGGTATAACCAAACAACGTAGACGCTATTGAGTTAAATATGATTGAGTAATTTAATATTTAAATTTTAAACATTTGGCGCGAAGCAATTATGAATAATTAATTCATTAATACGATTTTGCTGGGATAAGGTAACAATGACGCGATATTTTTTTGTCTTACGGGCTTAAGTTCAGTACAATTTACCTGAAAAATTATGTACGGGATGCGTATTTGAATGAAATGTGAGGGAAGGTCTAAGCATTGTGCAAGTAGGTAGGCGTTGGCCAGGTGCGCGAGCGGTTTTTGTGCGGCCTTCCGGCGCGGCTGCGGCATCACCTGCCGTGACAGCTGCCCATGCGCACGCGTCCTACCACGCCATCTTATAACACACTTTATATTTTTACTATGATTACTAACGTTCACAAACGACAACAAGGCATCTGATTAAGCGTATAAAATAATTTTACCATATAGTACCCACTGTGATTTCGGGAGAGAATTTTCAACAAGTAATACGAACAATATCAGCTCGATATAAAAAATCTACAGTCTAGACATATAAAAATTGTAACTTATGGACGAAAAGCGTCATAAAATTGCCACGCAAGCACACCTTAGACAATAAAATAGGATTACTCGATGTTATACACGTGAAAAAGTACGAAAATAACATTCGTTATGTAACGAAAATTACGACAAAGAATCAAGGTCGGCGAGTTTCATATACTTTATACCTGGAAAGGTAAATGAATAATAAAAACAGCTGATCGATACAAAAACTGCAAGAAAACCATTCATCCGGTGATTTTTCGAAACGGTCCAACGTAAATTGTCGTACATGTTTTTGGAATGAAATTCTGTTTTATGCCATTTACAAAGCAATCGAACAATACAACATTCCGAGACGAATTAATTGTGATCATAAAATACCCACTTACATTCTTACTTCTCACGCAAACGCAGCTGAAAAAAAAATTGCCTTTGTTTATCCATAGATGTGTGGGAAAAATCTATATAGATAAAAATTTATCGCAGAATATTAAACTCGAAGATGGCTGGGTCAGTTCGAGTATTTTTATTTATCTATAGAGAGAAAAATTGGGGAAAAAGTTTAGTTTTATTTAGTACTTAGATGTTTATTTCGCAAAAGCGAACAGTCTCTATGGGGTAGCATAGAAAAACGTTCCGTATGTTATTAAACAATCATATTACGGCGTAACGAAGTTCGCGGGGGCAGCTTGTGGGGAAACTAAAACATATTACGATGTACCAATCAAGTAGTCAGAGAACACGTTTTTTCCTTTATAGTTAAAAAAAAATTGCACAGAATATGGGACCGCAAGCGTTTACTAACTCGTTCAAGTAAAGTTATGAAACATTGTCCGTGGCTGATAGAGATGGTGAAGTTCTAAAGCCCATTTGAAAGTTTTAACGTATAGCGGCAGTTAGTGATCGGAACGTGCACTATTAGGCTCTATCCTCACCAACACCCTTGACAGGCATACTTTGGCGTAAGATAGTTTATGAAGTATAGGGTACACTCTATATAACGAAACTCTATGGACTGTGCCTATTTTTAGGTTACAAAGAGTACCCGTAAAATGGAAAAAAAAACTGTATTAGAAACATAAAGTTTATTACAGACTAGTGTTAGTAATTACTTAAAAACAATTCGTATTTGAACGCTATTGCAGTGTCTGTTATTTTTCTACTGTACCAGTAGTTAGGTTGTATTTTTTTACTTATTAATTCATATCTTGCGATATTGAGGCATCTTCGTGATAAAGCACATGCAAGCATGCTCAATTTGTAACAAAAAAACGGATTTCTCGATAAGTTCGGTACGTATGACGAGTACCGACAGTCGAGTTTATTTTTCGCTAGGACAATAAAGCGACAAAACAACGTACACAGCTCCGCAGTTTTAACTGATTTCGGCTATCTAAAAAGTAATTTTCAGTATTTAATTGTTGTTATTGTGCGTGGTTGTAATGCTATGTAGAGTGTATCATTGTATGGAAGACAAGCTAAACCAACCAAAGCCGAGCGATTTCGACGCTTTAGACAGTTTGACGTTAAATAAGGGACATGGAGTTTACACGGTATATAAAATTCTGCTCTACAGTGTATACGAGCAAAACATAGAATATATTATAAAGGTTCGCATTATTTTAGCAAATGAGTAGGTCGGGGGGTTCTTAGCTGTTTAGTTATTAATTATTATCCACCACTATATGTGTTGTATGTGATTATTTTAATTTAAGTAACAGCATTCCTTGACCCAGGAGTATAGACATAATTATACAACAAAGGAAAAATTACCTGTGTTGAAACCAGATACAAAGCTGAATAAAAATGGTGAAAATATAGTGTCAAAGTGTGTGGCGAGCTTTAATACCGTTTGTGTAGACACGATGACAAATTGGCCGGGCTTTTAAACTTGATTAAGTCGCGTGCACAATAGGATATTGATCATACACAATGAAACATACCGCACATTGTTTCCGCTATATGGTGGCAAATTCCCTTATACATAAGCAAAATATGATATTTAACCATAGAGGTTAACCAAAGCTCCTTTAATCATAGAAAATAAGTCAGTCCAATTGCAGGTTTAAAGTAAATATATGTCCAAGAAAAAAAAGTACTATTTATGAAAAAAAAAGGTTTTAAGGGTAAGATTGAAAGTGGGAGTCATAGGCCTCCCGTGTGTCAAAATCTTGTAATGATACGCTAATTATAACGCTTTCCATTTAAATTTCTAATACACCTATTATGATGTTCGGTAATTTCAATAAAATGTAGGTAAATCTAAACATGGTACAGATAAGACGGGATACAGGCGGCAGCTGCAACGACATCTGCCCTTCATCTGACAGCACACCGGTGATCAATAGGGTTGCCTAATAATAGCACCAAAAAAATTTTAGATAATGTAAAGAAAGTGTATATTGTATTTCTTGACTTGATTCTATTTTAAACAATATCAGATAAAAAAACCGCGATACCATTTTATATAATTTATATATTAGCTTATTTCTTTTGTCATTTTCAGAATAAAGATTTACGGTTCTTAGTTTTCGATGAATTTGATATAATATAATCTATTTTTGTTAAAATTTCATTTACAAATTGAATTAAAATAACCTTCCATCTATAAGACAGTGGTAGGAGTACTACATTGATGTTTTACATCACGATTGTGTAACAGAGGCCTGAATTTAATTAATTTTTGACAACCCTACGCCCTAAACCCACGGAATTGAGTGCCGGCCGAAATTCCAGTAAAAAATCTACTCATGATTGCTCGCGAGTCGCGCCAAGAATGGCAGATGATCGCTAAGACATCTGCTATACACCTTTAATTACTTTCGATAAGAATTATCATATTTTCACTTTAGATATTATAATAGCTAATTAGAAAAGAAAGCTCAAGTTCAAGCGTTGGGACACATGATATCGTAGAAGTTTTATGAATTCGTATATATACAAAACAGCAATATGGAGAAATGGTTTTAGCAGGCCAAAAACTCAAGCACTTCTGGACATTGTGTAATCTTACATGAACCATACTTCATCTAATATATAAAATTCTCGTGTCACAGTTTTCGTTGCCATACTCCTCCAAAACGGCTCGACCTATTCTCATGAAATTTTGTGTGCATATTGGGTATGTCTGAGAATCGGACAACATTTAACTATTTTTCATCCCCCTAAATGTTAAGGGTAGTCCACCCCTAAATATTTTTTTTATATTTTTATTTTTTTTCTGTTTTTATTTTTTTATGATACAGCATTAAAAAATACATACAAACCCCTAACTTTCACCCCTCTACGATCAACCCCTATTTTTTATTATAAATGATATATATGGCAAAACGACGTTTGCCCGGTCAGCTAGTAATAATTATAAGTTTTTGGAAAATTCGTACTAAAAATGCAAATTTAACTTAGATATCTTGATGATGATTTTCTTTAGAGCTGCTACAGTAAATACGTACGAGACAGAATATCCGTTCTCCTTAGCAAACTCTACGGAATTGTAATTTTCCTGAAAATGTCGAATACATTCTTATGTAATTTATACTCACCTCACGTAACTCCTTTATTTTGGATCCAGCTTTCCCGATCACACACCCAGCTCGACTCTGGTGAATGAGCAGACGAATATCGAGTTCATCGGCATTTCCTCTTTGATTCTATGAATGAAATACAATTGTTATGATGTGCTTATGAAAGTCACCTATATAGCGAAGTAGACATTAATGGTACATGCAAACTGTAAAGGGTATAATAACAATAAGTTTTTATTATATTCCCTTGTTTATTTTTACAGCGCTTGCGCCAATTTAAAGTTATTGCCGGTTGGTAGAACACATTAATAGCAATAAGTTAAGCTTAGAAGTTAGTACCGATCGAAAGAACGTACGAAAGAAAGAACCGACGAAAATGTATCGCAATAGAGCTAGGAAATTCACCAGCCAGTACACTGCCACTGGGACCAAACTTTTTTTTGTTTTCTATTTATTCATTTTTGCATTATTATTATAACTATGTAAGAATATTGTTTCATTAAATATTATGTATCTGTGAGATTAAATTTTAATTTCGGTACCCTGTTACGTTGGAAATTATTTAGCACCAAGTAAATATTGCAAGAAAACTTACATCAGCCAAATTCGGCAAGATCTCCTTCACGATATCCATAATGAGCTCCATATCCGCCGCCGTGATTGTCAGTACGCTGAAAAACGTAAACATTTCAGCATGCACTCCAAGCGCTCCTTCAGATAAAAGACAGCACAATAATTATGGAGTCTAAGAAATACGTATCAACGGTCAGGGGATTCTATTTTGGGACATAATGAAGCGTGGCAATCGTAGCATCCGTGGTTAAATAGGACGATGGGATGTCGATCAAGGATCGTCCTTTCTGGGACAATTTCGACACTTCGGTCTCGAAAGGGGGAAAGGTGGTGCTTCCATTGAGGTGGTGATAAGGAATCGGGAGTAAAGCGCCTAAACACCTGACTGTTGACGTTAAAAAGATCCAATTTGAGAGTAGTTTGGGGATTTACCGTTCGGGGCCGAGGCAATCGGGGACTGTTATAGAGGCTTTAAACTGCGTGGCGGGGCGGCGAGTGCGGGTTCGGCGGCGTCCGGCGGGGCGGGACCGACAACCAAGAGCGTTGTAGCGGCGCCCCACGCGCTTCCATCTTACCACCGCACACCATCAATTGTCTAAGACTTTGGTGCCACTGTATCTTATCGATGTAACTGAATTGGGTAAGACTGGTTTTCGGTTGGAGTATGGACGAAAACAGTGTTAAATGCTCTGAAGTTCATACAATGGTGTACGGTGATAGACAGGGGTGGAGGCGCGTGGAGCGTCGCGCTACTACATGTGCTTCTCAGGGGCAGTAAAGACCTGTAACTGGCTGCCGGGGGATTATTCTGTATGGACCAGCCGTTTTCTTGTTCCAGGGCCCGATGGGACCAATACTCTTCTTAATAATTTATAGCTATGCAAAGACAAGTATTAAAGAGACAAGAGTAGATATGTAATTAGATATTTGAATGGAATAACTAATGCGGTAAGTCATGAGGCCTGTATTAACTGAAATACTAGAAACCTAAAAAGTACTATAAGTACACTAGACTATTTCTTAATGAATCGATAGTAATACCACAAACCTAAATAACTACAAAAAAATTAAAATGCGTGACACAAACCTTGTATGTTAATTTTAATACTGACCTGACTTCTGAGCTTTGATATGTTTGATCCCCCTTTCCCAATTATCGAACCCGCCACCTGTTAAATTTGAAATTTCATATAACAAACCCATAATACACATATCTTTGAAGTTGATTGGAGATTTGAAGGAAATTTCGACAGCTCACTCAGCTCACACAGCTCAACAGATTAACGATTACTTACGATTATTTTTTCAATTTCGAATTGAAAAGTGAAATGAAAACTTCGGAATTGAAATTTACTTATCGAATTTATAATTAAGATTTGTGTTAAATCAAAGAGCTTTAGTAATATCGATATTTGAGCTTGAATACTCAGTTGATATATAAAATTAAATTACACTTCTCTTCGACTGGTACCGAAGAAGTACACATAAGATAGATAACATTGTTTCTATAAAAATCTAAATCCGCTTTGGTTTATTTTAATTTTCTTTATGTTTCCTTACCTTACTCGGTATAAGGAAGGTGATTTCCTCATCAGTATGCCGGTGACGTTTCTGCATCGGGCCGTCATCTCCATACGCCTCACGTTTCATCTTGATTTTCTTTTAACCTAATGAATTTCATAAAAATTTATTCCAATCGAAGATCAAAAGGCCAAATGTTACCAGCTGTTATTTTAATTACACAAATTACAAAATTTGGAGCGCACACGTAATTATTGGGTAAAATGTAGACGCATTTTACAGTTTCTTATAGAGTTATTTTTGTGTAGGTGTGGTACTGAGAGCAGTGTTGGCCTAGTGGTTAAAATATCTGAGTATCTATCCCGAGGTCATGCTTTCACCAGTGGATAATGCTGTCTATATGCGCAATTAATACTAAGTCTTACGGTGTAGAAAAATATCGTAGGGACCTATATACATACATATCATACCTATATATGTAGGTCTACCTATATCAAAGACCTAAAACTTATATAATTGTTTTTTTTAAACATTTATCAGGCCCAGAAGGCTGGCTGGGAAAATTATCAAATAAACATATGGAATCCAAGGACAAAACTAGAGAATTGTAACGCCACTCGAATATTATCATTAGGTATATTATCATACAGAATGTATGCTTTTTGCTAAAATATGGCGTATATATAATGTAAATAAATAAAATTATTGTTATATAAATTCATAAGTAAGCTTAGTTTTCCAATGTATTCGAAAAACTGTCGTGAAAATATATTGCGAAGCGATAAATTTCTGAATGCCTTGATAAGAGTCGTATAAATCGCATTCTCCAACTGAGAATTATGCCTATTTCTCAGAATTCATAGAAGCTAACTTAAATATTATGAATTTCTTCTGTTTTCCTACAATAAAGTTCACAAAAGAAAAGTGCGATACATGAATTACAATCAAGCCTACAATAATTATGGCTAATAAGTAATATTTCTTTTTCTTTTTTTTTTTTTTTAAAAAGAGAAAGAGAGGTAGACCACAAAAAAGGTGGGACGACGACATTATACAAGTCGCGGGAACAACATGGGGCATGGAGGAGGCCTTTGCCACCTGGCAAACGGACACGCAAAAGTGGAACAAAAGAACAATCTACGAAAAATAAAGAAAAAATACTGTCATGTCCGAAAATAGGCTATCATAATAAATAATAATAATAAGTAATATTATGTTGACTTATTTTCTACAATTCTAGTGAATAGCTTAAACTATGGTAACGTTCACTAACAGTCTCAGTTCTATGATGTTTTGATACTATGTTTTAATTTCATAATGTAATAATTTCCTGATACTTAAGTTTGACTTAAATTCCAATAGTGTTAGTTATTAAAGATCATAATTAAAATTGCTTCCAGATATATTAAACTTTATTAATTTAAATTTTTTCATCAGACGATAGAAAAAATCATAGAAGTCTAGCTTCAGCTACATACATACGAAGCGACTACCAATGGATCAGGATAGACACATCCTTGGGCCTGTTACACCGATCACTTTTCTTTATCGCGAAGGATTCAATCCCTTCAATCGAACATCAATTGTTTCGTCGGAAGTAAAAGTTGTATAAATCTTTTTGCCTATTTGATTTCATTGCAGTCTTTTTAAGTTTTTTCTTTATGTATTCAATAGAAATACCTCAGTATAACATAGGTGCATTATTTCGAGTTGCTACCCTAAAATGCTAATTCTACATTGAGAAGGACGGGTGAACAAGATCATTGACACTAATACTTTACGTTTGCTATTAACCACAATAATATATTGATGTTCAAACTGTAGAGCTAATATCTCATATTTTTTTATAGCCCAAACCTAAAGATCTATTAGAAATTTGTAAATATGAAGATTTTGATTTAATTAAAAATATAAATCGAATTGCAGCATAGAATCAGTAAAATAATTGCAAAAACAACAGAACCGTATGAAGTATTATTAAAGTAAATCTTAAATTGTTTTAGTTAAATTAAGCTTAAATAGATATTGTGCAGCTTATCAAACTAGTGATTTGGAAGTCACAACGATAAAGCATATGTGTATAAAGCAGGCAGGTGTTCGCTCCACAAAGAGGTACCCAGGGACCGCGCAAAAAATGTTGAGTAAAAAACAGCGCTCCAAATGTCACTAACAGCTGTCTCACCTGCTACCATTTCTTATATAGGCGGGTTAGGGATAAATCGTAGCTCATACTAAGCTTGATGGATCAGCAAATAATAGGACATAAATATAAACTCACCACAATTATGCCGCAAACGTGAACCTAGAAAAAAGAAAAAATTAGTCTGCGAACCCTCTTCACTATTACGAACATTATAACGTTTTCGCGTAAGTTCTAAGAGCGTTCGATTTGGTGGTTGTCGACGAGTGAACTGACACCGGTCGGGCTCCGCACGGGTGTTAATAGGGCCTCGCGAGACTTCAGGGCGCCAGTGCTGCACATGCGCGGTACCCTGTCGATAACCCTGCCTCTCATTGTGTCCCGGAAACGGCGACTTACTGAGACAACAACCAAGACCCTCGTTCCCGCGACTGTATATTCCGTTAAAATGTTTCTAACACAGTCCTTTGAAATATTTATAAAAGATGTTACCTTTGAATTCAATTTGAATGGTTTAGTCCGCTTTGTGAAGTTTAAAATAACTTTTATATCCTATTAATACATAACGTAAAACATTATTTGGAATGTACACATCAAAATTTAGCTACCATTGAATTATTTATCCTGAATATAATGACAATAAACGATCATTATTATTTTAAGACATTTGAACCATACTTTAAGATAGTTTTAAAATTAATAGAATTGTTACGTTCTTTTTATCAATTCTATTGATTTTCTGTATAAGTAATTAGTGAGGGTATTATTATCGTCCTTGAACATTAATTATTGAAAATACTCTGCATTAATTCTACCAAGTATACCGTATTAATAATTCAAATAATAACGTCTTTTAACCACGCATTACCAAAGATAAGAGCGCTAATGAAACTAAGGTGTTCTAATTCAATTAAACAATTAAAAATTAAGTAAATATGGAAGGGTAACATGCAATAATGTCGTTAACCGATGTACCTATAAACTTCACTTAACAAATTGACCATAGCAAGCATAATAGATGCATGTGTTTTAACTTTTCATTGTTATTACACCTATTTATTAGATTTCTTTTTTAAAATAATGTGATCGGCCTTCCTATCGTTGTTACTGATACAGTTAAGCCGAGTATCGAACCCGGGACCTCCGGTGGTTATTCGCAATGGAGGCACCAGATAAAGAAAAATAAATGCAAAAGCTTTCGGAAAATGCAGAGACATAATTCAAACGCTTTGGTACTCAGACAATCGCTTTAATTTGAACCGTTACATATTTCTAAAATCTGACATTACTTTCTTAATTACAATAATTACGCACAAGACTTAATAACTGATGCTGAACTATTATCGTCTCATCAATTAAATACGAATACTGAATACCTCTGGGCAAACCGTTAGTAATGGTCCTCCCAAATTGCTTTCAAACTTTTGCTGTCACAGCAATCAATACAGCCAAATAATCATTACGATCAAATACATCAACCTCGATTTATTTGTTGGGCCATACTAAATATGTAAACATATACAAACAAATATCTATTTGTCAATAGCTAATAGTAGAATGAAGACAATCGTTGCCTAGGTTACGCGACACCAACAAAACTATAGACTATTTAGGTTACATATCTAATTTAATACTTAATTATCACATACGACCCTATTTTGACTCATAAGAGAACCAATAACGACCGTAGATGAATCATTTTTGTTTGTAACTGACAAAAAAGTTCATACACTTTCAATCCCAAATCAACTTATACAATATATATAATATATAATATACAACAAAATTATAATCTGTAGAAGATAAACAGAAACATAGAAACCACTTTACAAGCGACAAAAAACAAACAGTGTATCAAAAATTACCGTAAATTTTACAAATTAATAAGCCCCTAGCGCCACAACTTTTTATTTGAGATAATTAAACGAACCCATTAATTACATAATACAGAATTTAATACATGTGGAGATTTTAATATTAGCGTGAGATCGCGGCAGGTGGATCTACTGCAACGTAAACATGAGAATTCGTCAGCTGACAAAGCAATCATGCGGAGGTGACCCAATTAAGGTGGACGTCCTTTTGAAAACTTCGCCATATCTATTACAGCCAAAGTCGAGCTGTAGGCTGTAATTTACTCTTGTCCTATTAAAATATTCAATAACCCGTGAGAATAGCAACAACCAGTACGAGGCTACCATTATATTAATAAGCAATTGCAAATGCATTTTTTTAAACGTTTCGTAAAAATAAAAGTAGTGTTAGCTTAGTGCCATCAGCGTGCGACTCTCATCCCTGAGGTCGTAGGTTCGCTCCCCTGCTGTGCACCAATCGACTTTCTTTCTATGTGCGCATTTAACATTCGCTCGAACGGTGAAGGAAAACATCATGTGGAAACCGACATGTCTTAAACACAAAAAGTCGACGGCGTGTGTCAGGCACTGGAGGCTAATCACCTACTTGCCTATTAGATTGAAAAATGATCATGAAACAGATTTAGAAATCTGAGGCCCAGACCTAGAGTTTTTTAAATAAACATATTAAAGGGAAATTGCGTATAAAGTGTAGTTATATAAATGATTATTTACTTATTTATCATTGTTGTTTATATTCTGCCCCGTTAATTATAATTTCAAAAACACTCAAAATAATAAAAGTAAGGCTAGGTATTACCATTAATATGTATGTATTTTATTTTGTATTAATTACCGTAGGATTATTACGATTCAACCGTCATTTTTGGTATTATATATTTATTTTAACACACGTAAAGCTATTAACGTTATTATATACCTATAAGGTATACCTATGTACCTTGAGACTATTAAAAAATAATTATTAATATCAATATAATAACAAAATCATCATCCAATTTAATATTCTTGTAATTTGTTTACAAACGTCTAGCAGAATTGATGTCTCGTGACAAGTCTCCCCCAAAGGGAATTATTTATTCGAAAATTACAAAATGAATAGACTATTATTACCGATCTTTCCAGGACACTATATAATAAGCTAAGGATACGGTTTTTATCTATATATTTGCGTTTAACTACTGAATTGGATATATTTTGGAGTTATTCAGTTAAAAAGTCTTTGGTATCTAAATAAAATGTTACTGAATTTTTCCTTGCAAGATTTTTTTCTGCCTTTGAAGGAGGCATAACATAACAATTATCTTTTGAAAGCATTTATTTAATATAGTTTATACTGTTTGCCCTAGCGACCTTTCAGAAAACAGTTATCTATTACGTTTCCTCATGGGTCGGCGCCGTTTGAATATTTGATGATATATCGATCATAACTTTGCGCCGCTCTACCGGCTTCATCGGTTTGGAGAAGGGTCGTTTTATCCAACTTCATATTGAAGTCTTAACATTGTAAATAAGATTACAAAGTTAACGTACACATAAATACGAATAGCGAACGCCCCACCTACTTTCGGCATAACCAGAAAAACAAAACGTTTTATTTCATCGTACCCTAAATTATTTAATTAAGAAATACGAATAGAAGTTAAACTCTTGTCAAATGTATAGTAATGACGACTTTCACAAGAATGATATGATCATAAATAATTGCAGTGTCCATTATAAGTAGATGCTTCATAAAAACTTATTTATTTAAATTGGTAAGGGGTACAGAATATTGTCGCCTAAAGAAAATTGAACCCCCATGCAATTACGCGAAGTGCCTACTACTGAGTAACAAGTAGCATTCGCGTGCGAGTCTATAAAGGCAAAAAGAATTCAAAATGATGCTTTCAAGCGTACAACGGATTGTCTCATCACTTATGAACAAGAGGTGGTGGTTATACGGTAAAAATAGCTGTGAATAGTAAGAATCGTTGGACGTTTCGTGAGGGTAATTGGAATGGCTTGAGGAGTCTTGGGCGTGCCGCACGCCATCGCAAAGTCGAGGAGACATCTTATATTTGCCTCTAGTAATTTCCTCAGTCGCATATTAAAGCGCCAGTGTCCATGCCAGCCTCATGCATATATTATGAACAGTAGCTAAGCAACCGTTTGTTGACGGTTACCACGGGAAAGTAACCACTGGCCGTCCCACCACCACAGATAATTATTACGTTCGACATTTCATGGGGGCTATTGATGCTTTTCTACCCACCACCCCATAGAAATAAGGTGATGATTAAGCTCCCGTGTCTACTACAAAACCATAATGACCATGTGGTGTGTATTGCATGCAGCCTTGTTTTAAATGATATATACCTACCGTAAAAGCTATAATAAGGACGCAATGCACGCAAACAGTAGTAGTTTTTAAGTATAACATTTTTGTTATACTTAAAAAGTTTAATGCTCATGATTTGATAGGGGTTAGTAAAAGATTTTAACTACGTAGTTTGAAGTTACAATTTAAAATATATTATTATTGATTATATTAACAATAGTTTTACCTTTCTTTTTCAGCCTTAAATATATTTAAATAACTCATGTAAATAATGTTATTAATTTGCGTTTATATGAGTTACTAATGCTATATTTATTGTTCTAAAATCTAAACAAATATTTTTATCTAAATTATTGCCAACAATTCTTAAGATACTTATACTTTACATATTAATTTTATAAATATAATCTTGTGAGATTTGAGATTTTTCTGTTATAATCGGGAATGTGCATATAAATTCTTTTATTCTATTGTTGTTTGTTTTGGAAATATGTAATAATTTCAGTCTTTAGTTACTAGGACCTTCAGCTTTGTTGTAATTATTTCACACATTGCTTCACTTGGTAATTAACAATTGCTATTTACAGGTTTGTTAATGTGTATTTTACATACTTACTCCTATTTGTTTATATTAATGAAATGGTGTGTGCACTGCTCAGACTGTTACAGCAATTATGATATAATATCAAATTATATTGAAGTAGATATTTAAATGAGGAAAGGGTAACCTTAACAGGGGAATAATCAATATTACTGAAACAAAGTTAATTAAAGCTATCTGACATTCGAGTCTTAGGCAAAATAAACCTATAAATTCACTTTAATTAATTAATAATACAATATGAGTGTTGCGTTTTTAAATAAATACTTTAATGAGACAAACAATTGTGTATTATCAAAAAATAATATTCATCTTAAAACTAGCAAATTAGACTGAACACAACTTCAACATTTGATTATGATTAACAAAGCTTGTTCTGAATGTTATTAAAAATTTAGAAATTAACAAAGGGGAGATGAATTTTAGATTTACTTTACTCTTTTAGTCAGAAATGAGCTCACAGCCAGTTACTTTAGAGCAAAAATTAATGTTGAAGTAGCTGACAACATATGAATATTAATAAGTCTTTTAGTTCTTGTATTATGCAAAAATTTTACAAAAACGATTAAATGTTGACAAAGCCTAGCTTTTTGTTAATTTGGCATAGCGCATTGTAAATAAAAGACACACTAGGGCCTACGTAACCTCTAAAGTAAAATTATGTACTTATTTTTCACATTGGTTATAAAGATAACACTGGTACTTAAAATTAAATAAAAGCCAGCGATTATAAATGTACATATTTCGGAAAACTCTATTACTTTAATAACCGGTGGAAAAGAAATCGATAAAATGTATCTTTGTTTCCCTTCTGTTTTGTTCAAAAAAATATTGGAATTGTGTATATAATCTTACCTTTAATTCCAATATCTGTTGTGATCACGTTTTAGAGAGTTTTATTTATATTATTTTATTAAATTACCAACAATTGTTATAAAAATTAACAATCAATTCAATGACAAAACAATACAAATGGCGGCATTTTTGTTGCAACTTGGATGTTGTTATTTCTAGCAACTCTAAGGGTCTAGAGTCTATACCCATTTTTCATTTGTAATGGGAGTTCGAGTCTAAAGTCGTTATTATCCAAATAATACATTTCAATAGATTATAGTTTGAATATTTGTGAAAGAAATTTCAAACTTACTTGATTGTTATATTTATTAATTCAATAAAAATATGTACGAACATTTTATTTTATCTGGAACAAACAAATAGTCATATGTCAAATTCGTTAATCAAAATTGTCAATTTTCAAAAATTATGAAACTATGTATTTTAAATTTCGGAGAAAAATACAGAAATTTGTTAGTTGTTACAGAATGTGAATTGTGCCATACTGATATATATATTTTATTAAAATTTTGCATAGCCCATTATTTTTTTATATTTCACACAATACCCTCTCGCAATCTTTGCGTAACGTATATTAAAAGTGTAATGATATAAAAGCGCAGTCTTGTCTGATGTGTTTTATGAAACGTAGAAATGAAAAATGAATGATAGCTCGGATACTATTCACTGGTCTGAGCCCCATTGCTCAAAGGATGCTTTAACTGATACATATGGATGGTTTCTGCAATTTCTACTTGCTGTATTGGCGTTTACGTGCCTAATAGGTATGTTTCTTCAAGGTTTGAGGTGAAGGTTGACACTAACATAATTATGAAATTGTATGAAAGAAAAAACAACCAGATTCAATCTACTAAATTTCTAAAGTTAAAATTTAGGCTCCCATAAATATGTTTTGGCCAGATTATTAAGACAAATTTTAATATCTAAATTACTTTCTAAATATATATACATGGTTAGCATATATATGCCTCTTTTAAGCTCTCTTTGCCTTGTTTGTACATCTACTATGTTGTTTCAGGTAAAAGATTTTGTGAGCCAAAATATGCAAGAAGACCGTGGCTTATTTGGTTTTATGACACATCAAAACAAGGTTTAGGTGCATTAATTATACATGCTGCTAATGTTTGGTTGTCACCATATCAGACAGGAAACCCTTGCACTTGGTAAGAATTAAAATATTTGTATAAAATGTATAAGGGTGTTGTTTGATGTATAGTAGGTAGAGATGTTTAGATAGCTTTTCTTTAACAATATGTGGTATTGTGAGTTGTGACTCAGTATATTCATATAGGTTAATTTTTATAACCACCTATTGAGAATGTTTAGCCCATTACCACGAGCTATTAAAATAATTGTATTATAATAATGAAGCATAACTAACTATAATCTATTACACACTGTTAGTCAACACAACAATCGAAAAAGGTTTGAAACCTGATACCTGGACCCACAGACAGCATCACAGCTGATAGTTTGCAAGAGTCTCAAAGTATATTTCTTTATATACACAAGAAAAAAATTAATATAAAAAAACCTAATGACAGTTGTTTTGGTTGCTTTTACTTATATAAATGCACATATACACTTTGTCAACACGTAAGGGTTATATATAATACTTTCATAGTATTTACCCCACAGTATGTTAAAAATAAATTTGTGTATACAAATTTTATTAATTTAAACATCCATACAGTTAACAAAAATTTATTTGTCTACACTTCCAAGGTAACCATAAAAATTATCAACTAATTATCATTTTTTGTTGTAGGTACATAGTCAATTTTATGTTAGATTCAACCCTTGGACTGTTAATAATATGGGCTGGGATAAGACTTGCCCAATACTATGCTAGAGTTTATGATATTCCACTTATAAATTTTGGTGAATATGGTAAGTCAAATAATGAATGCATATACATAAATGGGTTTCCAAGATGTTGGTGTATATTTCATATAACTTTTTCACTTTACAGAGATACTTTTTCATAAAAAAGGACTTTATTACTGTTGAAATTTTTTTTATTTCTTTGGGATTTCAACTAGAATCTTGAAAGTGCTTATAAATTAAGAAATGTTACTTACTTTATAGGTAAACCACCAATGTGTTCTGCATGGTTATGCCAGGGTGTATTATATGCTGCACTGGCGACTTTTGCTAAGTCAATGCTAGCATTAGTTCTTCAGCTGCCACTAGTTCAGGCTGTTTTATCTACGCTACGGCTATCTCCTGTCTCAGACCCAAGACTGGAATTGGCTATTGTAATGCTCATTATACCATTTTTTGTTAATGTAAGTATATACATATTATATTTATTTAATTTCGTTTTATTGACACAAGTATCGCAAATGGAAACACTGAAATTATACCTCATTTTATTATCACATTCATTTAAATCCCATCTGTGAACCAATGAATTTTTTCTGTGCTACTAAAATTGTAATTATATATCTTAATATATATATTTCTTCTGTGCGTGTGTATGTGACTGAACTCCTCTCAAACGACTGGACCGATTTTGATGAAATTTTTTGTGTGTGTTCAAGGGGATCTGGGAATGGTTTAGATTCACAAATCAGCCCGGCAGATGGCACTGCAGTCGGTACTTTCATACTTTGCTTAATATCCTAATCGCTTTAAATATCATGCAGGACACGTCTGTGGGGTCCACTAGTAATATCATAATAATTTAATATTAACGTTTTTTTTTTATTACAGATTTTAATATTTTGGGTGACAGACAATTTCCTCATGTACCATCCCCGAGGAGTGAGCTCCAAGTTAAAGACGAAGGTAAATAACATTTCGTTGAATTAATAACAAAGCTAGTAAATGAGAACACTTAGATAATAAGGGTAGCCTTTTGACTTCTAACCAAATAGGGAAAATTTATTATTTTGAAAATGTATTATTTTGAAAATTTATTATTTAAATAGTTTTAATTTAATTATTTTGTAATAGCGCAAGAAGTACAAATCTACACATAATACCACATAAATAAAAATAAACTAACAACTAAAAATTATATATATTCTACGACGGAAAAAATATAATGACTATGAACATTTACCTATAGTGGTAAAAAATAAGGTAAACTTGACTTATATGTAGTACTCCAAGTAATGTTAAGAAGGTCCATGGCTTTGGACCCCTTACAAATATCTGACATATAGTAAACTTTACATGGCAGCCATTTCAAAATAATATAATCATGTTAGTTTTTTTTGTCATATCTTTCTTAATTCATATTGTTATTATGTAATTGGCATACAAGCAAACAAAAGGGGTTGTTTTAAAACAAAATAAAAATAAAAACAAAAATGCTTCTATGAGCGTCTATCAAATCCGTCACTTTACCGACTGTATGTTATTAATTTGAAATTTTAAACTCATGGATTTTTTTAATGTAGTAATAATTAGTCTATGTAGTATCCAAATATGATAAAAAGTGGATTTTGTTTTTTTTTTTTCAAATCCTACATTGTTCTACGATCATGACAAAATTATGAATAAACAATCAAGACAGCAGTTAGTTTTTAAATAAAACACAAGAAAACAGCGTTTCACATACATTTATTAGTAAAGAAAATAGCGATTATAATAATTATTTAGTGGAGTAATAATAATTGTAACGTTAAATAAAACAGAACATGTAAACAGTCTTATCGGAGGTTAGTTCATTATCTCGTCTTTATTATTATTCACTGGACAAATGTACTGAATTGTGTATGTTATAGTTTAACACAATATGCACACTTTTGAATATATACTCGTCTATTATAGAGCACCTTCGTATATTAATAATAATTAAAAAAATTACATCACGAAACAGATAAAATTAAAAGTAGACCATGTATGTATCTCTCTATGTAAGAGGTCTCACTGCCATGTTTCTTCTACCCAACCTAGACGAAATGTTAAAAATGTAAAAAAGATATTGAACTGTAATATGTATGGATATGGTTATTAGCAAAAATGCACAGTAACAAGTGGGTAAGATAAAAGTAAATGTACGAAAACGATATTATCTGTACTAAAACTGGCTGGTTGTTGCTTTCAATACATTTACTAGATAAAGGTACATTTTTTCTAATATCAGAATGTCGAACCCACGTTCTGCAGGGTAAGAACTAAAAGCGCTATCAAACAATCTGCCAAGGTGTATGCCGTAGAACCATTCGATTTGTATTTCAGAATCCATCGAAATACTGCGAAATTATCTCTTAAATCTTAATAATGCCAAAATTTAACCATTTCTTAAATTATCTTTTATTTACATAACTTTTTGACATAGAAAAACACTTTTTACCGGCGTTTCGCGGTAAAAAAGTTTCGCGACGTTTCGCGTGCTTTACAGCGTGCGTGGTCACGGTGATAAATTTAAAATTATGTAAAATAATTGTAAATTTATAATAAAACATAACTTCAAATCCGGTAAAAAAGTGATTTTCCATTTCTTAAATTTCCATATTTATCAAATTTCAAATCCGCGTAATTGTTGTATCGACTTAAATAAATACCTTAAATAGATAAAGAATTAATAACCCATGAATTATTACTATCTATCTACTATTAATAATTAAAAAAAAATTGTAATCTTCTCCCGTATACTACACACTATAAGTAGGTAGGGTAGATTAGCCGATTTGCACTCTCTCGACAGTATGTTTTATGAATGGCGAGAATTGCATAAATTAATCGAGTGACCCAGACTACTGTTTAGCACAGAAAAGATGTCTTCTTCTTTTTTAAAACCAATGTATCTTTTGTTTTTCGTAGACTATTATTTAAATATCTTATGTTATATATACAATTATTTTTCATGTCAGGTGCGGTACCAGTCGATAAAGAAAGATAAGAGCTGTTCCGATGAAGAAGAACATTCGGCAGACGAGAGACTCCTCGGCGCCAGTGTGTGACCCAACACCAAGCCCAGATTGTTATGGGCCTAAGTAGATAAGTCTTTATCTGTTTAATGTTGTTCAAAAAATATCACTCTACTCGATAGTTAAGGTCTATATTTTATACTCTAACAAAATTAACACAAATTTGACCTTGACCCAAGGCTGTCTCAGCCAGAAAAGTCACTACCAAATTAAATTAAATAACGAAACTAGGAAAAAAGTTGACATAAATCCCAGAGGTTTCGCTGTACTCGTAGTTCTTGTAAAATGAAAAAATTTACACAATTCCAAGTGTCTATGACACTTGTCTTGTATGATTTGTGTCTATGGTATGCTCTACGCTTCATGGCAATAATTTTCTCTGAAATATTTTGTGATGACTTTATGTATAATTTAATTACGCTCTTGATCAAGATTGTATATATTTACAATGAATATTTTAGCGAGAGCTTAATATGTAAATGCAATTATTGTTCCTTAGATATTTTCTGTTTTCACATAAACACAATAATTTATCTCATTTTGCGCGAGCTTGATTTTAGTCTGTGGTAAATGAAACACTGCATAACTATTTTTGTGATTGTTTTGTGTCGCAAATTGTTAATTTTTACACGAAGTTTATTTATTCATTAATCATTAATGGAATCATATCATATCATCCATCAATTTGATTCATACAATTCCGATTATATTACCGATACCATGCGCGACATAAAAGAGAAGACCTAGTTAACTCCCTGTAGCCAAAATGTAAAGGTATCTCATCTCGAATAATATAGTACAGTCTATATGTATATTGTATTATATATATCATAGTCCAGACCATTTTATGGTCTGAAGATCAACTGCGACGTACGGAGTACCACATGTTGTACGGAGTCTTATCTATCATGGCACGTGTTATACCTTAATTAATTAATAATGTTGTACTATTAATAGTTAGTTGGTTACCCCTTACCGATAAAAAATGTGGGGTTAACTCAAAACATTTTTTTTTTTGGAAAAAAATTGAATCATGATTTTTTAAATAACGAACACAATTTTTTCAACTTGCTACATAATACGTGGGTAACACTGAAAAGTTTTAGAACTGGCCAGTTAGAAACATTGCTAATGAAAACTTTTTTAAATTTCAATTATGAACTCTTTGGTAACCTAATGTATATTGCATTAGGTAACCTAAAGTATATTGCATTCATTTGTCATTTGTTTTTGTGAATTGGCGGCAAATTTAAAACTCTTGTTACACGTGAAAATGAACCTAACGCGAGATAATTTTCGGTCAATGATTTATTATGACTTTCGTTGTAGGCTTACTTAACAACATAGTTATGATAGGCTGCGATTAGCATTTCTTAATGAAGCCCCATCTCGTGCCACCATTTACAATTGGTTTAACGAATTTAATCGTGGACGTAGCAATCTCAATGATGATCCGCGTGAGGGACGTCCTTTAACAGCGACTACTGAAGATAACATCAGTGCTGTGCGACGCATGATAGAGGAAGATAAGAGAGTGACCTATCAGCAGATACGGGCAAGACTAGGCATTCGAATGAGTGACTTCAAGTTCAAAAAATAATACACGAACATTTAGGCATCAGGAATCTTTATACCAGATGGATTCCCCATACTTTAACCAGACGACCAGAAACACCTTCGTATGGACTGGTGTCGCCAAATGTTAGATAAGTTCATCAGCGGTGACTCAAATGTTGTATTTGACATCGTCACAGGTGATAAAAGCTGGATATATTGCTACGAACCCGAAACCTATTCAGTATTCGCTTTACGAGCCCAAAAGATGCGGTGAAAGCGTACGAAAATGCCATAGAAGAGACCCCTAAGGAAGAATGTGCCCACTGTTTTTCTCAGTGGTTCCATCTAATGCGACGATGTGTAGAGAGGGACGGAGATTACTTCAAAAAACAATAAAAGTATTGGCAACTTTCTAGATAAAGCCGTTTTTCATTTCCTAAACATTTTCAGTGTTACCTAGGTGAAAGACACTCATTTTAAATCGCGTCCTTAAAAAAAGTTATCTTAATCTCAGTTATAATTTACATCTGATCATAAATAACCACCGCCTCCATTGTCTCTCAATTTATAAAACAAGGTTCTGAAGTTGTAATTTTAACGTGTGTTTAAACCTCTGTCAACGCTCTTTCGTTTTATCAATAAATAAAAATACGGTTTAATACTCTTAAAGTTAAGATTTTATTGTTGTTGTTTATAGGTAAGGGGGTTTCAGCGAAGAGTAATTATAGCCGGTTAATCATTGTATCAGGTATAACATTTTAAATATTAAATGCTTTAACACACGCGTCCCACTATTTATCAGAATATTAGCAAACTATTTTCATCGATATTCTATCAAATTAGATTTTATAAATATACAGTAATGCTTAAATAAATAAAAATATTTTTTATATTTTTCGATTTTTGAAAAACGTTCCTAATAAGTACTTATAGCCCTGTAGTGCCATTTTTATTGATGACATAATTATAACATCGAATAAAGACTGAGAAAGTCGATAAAATTATTCCTAGAAAGCGGTCATAAATTACAGCTTACTGAAAAACATTCCATGTTTGAAATTTCCATTAAATATTAGATTTACCTTATTTATGTTTTAACGTTTTTTTTTATATGGCCCGCACGGTTTATGCATTGTGGCCCAGGGTCAAAATGTTTTAACGTTTGTAACGTTTAAAATATATTTATGCAAACATAATTTAAAAATAGAATTTGAATACCACAACTGTATATAGTCTCTTAAAGCTATTTTTGAATAAAGAATAAGTCGTTCGAAATATCATCTGTCTATGATCGATTTTAGTATCTTGATTTATTCTGTGTCATAAATAAACATGATATGATGTTGACTATGAAATTCGTTAAATTTGTTAAAGGTTTTAATCCGATCCGTCGTAATTTGCCATTTGTAAAAAATATAACAATTAAGTTTTATAATTTGTATCATCATTTATGTAAACATAATATCAATTATATTAATATAATAAATAATTGTAATACGTTGCAAATACTGGAATAGAACCCTTAAAGTATAGAATAGTAATGTTTTTGCCATTAAATCCATAAAAATAAAATCAAGTTTTCTTAGTATTCGATTGTTTGATATCATTTTCAGGGGGCTTGTTTTTTTTCTTTAAATTCTGTGTTCGAAATTTAAAAAAGTAGTGAATGCTTATTATGACTGTACCGTATGTTCAAAACTCACAATAAAGTTTTTACTGACCTAATATAAATTTTCGGTGGGACCCCAAAAAATGAAAATCAAGGTGGGGAGTAGCATGTGCCGAAGTCTATATTTATGCAAACATAATTTAGAATTTTTTTTTTTTCTTTTTTTTTTTCTTGATTTATTCTTGTATTATAAAATATATGTTAAAGGTTTTAATCCGATCCGTCGTAATTTGCCACTTGTAAAAAAATAACATTAAGTAATTTTACATAATGTATTTCAATTATATTAATATAATAAATAATTGTAATACGTTACATACTGGTTAGAAATATAGATTTGGTTTAATTATATTTATACATCTTTTGCCAGTCTCGATTTAAGACGTACAATTACATATGTATACAAAATATTTGTTATGTATACAAAATATTTAACGACAGTGAACACATTCTGTATACAAACTATAGAGTACAGTTTTCTTTTGAGTGACTAGGTTTTTTGACCAGTACTTATTTGAATAGCAGACCATCGTGCCAAATTATAGATCGCGTAAATGTAATAATTGAATTTTATCTATGGAGTTTTTTTATTTTGTCTTGTTTTTTGTTTTGAAGTGCACTTTTAGTAAAAGGGTGGCAATTTTATATAACTTGACTCGACTTAATTACAAGCAAAGTTTACTTACATATCTCTAACGTTTTAAATTTTAAATTTCTTAAAAATTGTGACAAACGAAATTTTCGAAATTAAACACAATTCAAATTACATATCAACGTTATGACAAGTCTGTGGTAATAGAGAAACATTGACGTTTGAATCTAATATTGACGTTGGGATACTTTTATGATGAACCGAGTGGACCGAGACAAACATTTTTACGGATATTGTCATGTCACCAAACGTGAGCTAATGTCGTTTGTGGGTCGAATCTTTGTCTAAGGCGCTTGGTGCTTACTTTTAACGTTCCATAGATATTATTTTTGTCGAAAGTTTTGTCCCCTATAAGCATGAAATAGCTATGAAATCTATGACGTTAATTTGTGCCGTTATATAAATTTTCATTGAATGTAAATTTGTTACAAAATTCACATAACTCGACCATGTGAGTGGTTTACAGACGAGGTCAGCAAAGGGCTGCTGTACATTCTTGTTGATATTAAGTTCATCATATTACAATATTTGTTCTAACGGCCTATGAGCCAAAATATATAAGAAATAGACAATTTATAAACACAATGCTTTGGTATTTACATAAACGATTTTATAAGGAGTTCAGATCCTAAAGTGGCGTGTGGCCCAGCGTCTGTAAAATAATGCAACAATGGACTAAGGTTTAATTAATAAAGTTTATAATTATTTAGGCTAAGCGCGCACGGGTTACTTTTGTCACCGTTACATTAAAGTCTTGTCATTGACACGTCATGTTTCTAAAGTGGAGTGCGCTCACGAAGAGTACAGTGACAAAACTTTTTTGAAATCGAAGCGTCATTTGCCGATATGGATTTCGGAGAGACGGTCGTTGTCTATGATCTCATCAGACCCAGAATAAAGCGAAAATAATACTGGGTACCCCTTTGGAGTCACAGCCTACTAGTGGAAAGTTCTACATTATGTTCTCGTCCCATGCTTTAATTTTCAAATTAATGTCAAAGTAGTCTTTCAGTTATTTATCATAGACTATAGAGTGCTGGTCTCTTTTCCACTTCTTCAATAATGATGTCATTATCAATATCGTCTTCTCGAATATTCACTTTTTGTGTAGTCGAAAATCGGTGGCCAAATGCGAACAAACGATGCTGATAGTGACAATTTTGTCACTCATACGCACTGCTATAAAAACCGAACGGCGTGGTAACAGTTTCATCATGGGCTTGTTCGCCGGTCGGCGTACCTATATAAATGTCATCCAGTCGTCACGTCGTAACATTCGCCCATCTCCATACAAATCCACAGACTTGTTATGAGTAAGGAAACAGTGACAAGTCACCCGTGCGCGCTGGCACTTTTTATTACGAAAAAGGTTTGCTAACTAAAAATATCAATACCATAGACCAACGATATTTAATTAATTGAAGAAGTTTTATTTAAAGCTTTTAAATGTGTCGTAATTCTTATTCTTGTGTCATTCCGTATATGAATAAAAGTGTTGTTATACTAATTGAAGCTTATATCGCGCTAACGAAGTTTTAATATTTGTATATTTTTTTAGTGATCTGAGTCATTTGAATTTATTGTTCATGCATATGGATTTGTAATTGAAACGTGATGTAAATAATATTTTAAGGGAATTGTGAATACATTTACATATGAGTGTATTATATCATATAAGTATTTATATCATATATTGAAACATGCGTGTGCAGTTGTTTATTGTTTATGCGAATAAATTCACGTCATGTGTTCAGTATTGTTTTATTTAATATCGTAAGGTGTAAAACGAGTTAGGTATATAACTTCAGTAGCATTATTTTGAATTGAAATTTAGGTTCTCTTTTGAAAAAGGAGCAAAATATCTGTGAAACAGAAGCAGGAATTTGATAGCTCTCTATCACATTTTTTAAATACTTTTATTATTGTTTTGAGTAATAATCGAAATTTAAAAAAGTTCTAGAAAATTTAAATATTTATGACTCAATTCATAAGGTATTTGGGGCCGTTCAAGTATTACGTAAGCACTATAGGGTCTATTCATGAAAACGAAATTCACCATCGAGGATTCCTACAAAAACATAATATGTTTATGTACTATTATTTTTGAGAGCTTTTACTGAAAAGAGGAGGGGGGGGGATAGATTGCAGTAAATCTGCTCAAGTAATACTTGAACGACCCCTAAGGAAATTAAACGAATGTGCTTCAAACTGAACTGTCATGTTAGAAGTGAATTACTTCTACTTAAATACTGAAGGTAAAGAAGTAATTATTGGTTTATCAGTTATATTTATTATGCGAGCGATCTATAAACGGGCCGTAGCCAATAGAGGTCTGTGTCTAATATAATAAATAAATACATTACATACTGACGCCTGCGCGCTAATACGAGTAACTGCGTAGTTTCTGTTATATAGTATTCTATAATTTTTGGACCAAATAAAACCTCTTTTTATAATCGTCGTCGTTACTAAGCAACTTGTTATGACAACGAATTTATCAATATTTGTAATTTTGAAGATGAATTATTTCGTTTTTTATTCTATTTCTTTGTAGGTTAATTTGTAACGCCAGTCTAAAGTTATTCTAAGAGCCATGGAGGAAAGTGATCTACGTAAGTTATTGACGACCAAAAATGGATGTCGTATTCCTAAGATGTTACCGATACCAGATGTGCATAAGATCGACAAGCTGCCGTTTGTGCCTTTGCCTCCATACAATCGGATTAAGGTACTGTTATGAGATATTAATGAGTAGGCTAGTAGTTGCGCGCGGGTCTATTAACCCCGGATTCCCATGTATTTTCTATGTGTGCAATAAATACTAGCTTTTACGGTAAAGAACCCACAAACTGAAAACTGTTTAATATCCGGGTTTCAGTTCCAATTATGTAAAGGGTTTGTTAAGTACGAAAACGTACGTAAATCCAAAATTCCAGCGTAATAGACACGATCCATGTCAGATAAATAATAATAATTTAGTTTTTTATCGGATCTGATTTTCACTTTTGTTAAATTATATGAACAGATTTTGTATTAAATTCACTAAAAAGGTTACTTGAAATTTTCAGGATAAGCAAGCTAAATATCGGAAAATTCTTAAAGAGAGCGCCACCTATAGGAAAATAAGGATTGCTCAACCGCCGCTTGAAAGATGCGAATTAGACAACCTAGAAATTTCCCAAGATCGACATGTTGCAGTACTAAAACAATGTGCTAATAAGATTCAACCACCACCGATGCTCAAATCATGGGAGCGAAAAATTATCGGGTTAATCCCATCCAAATTGCGAAATGCCTTTCCTGCTATTACTGAAGAGCTGATCCAGGAAAGTAAAGAATCCTGGAATGAGAATCTTCATGATTTAGCCGTGAAAACTGTAATTCGCGAAGTACCTGGGGTGTCCAGAAAGCGATACGAAGAGCCGCTGTTCAAATTTAGCGGCGTAACTGCAAATTATGACAGAATGGTTAAGTTTCGGAAAAAACTAAAGGATGGATCCCTATTATTACATCCGTTTATAAGACTAGTTCTAGAATCGTCTGAAAAATCATTTCCGCCCCACATCATAAGTTTAGCTAAATATCGCGCTCGGGGTCCTATGGACTTAGAAGATTTCAAAACGAAGGTTTTAGAAGAAATTAAACGTGCTGATTATCTCGTATCCAGTACCTGGTATTCAATACTAGTAACATGGCTAAAAAACCCGCGTTGTTTAAAAGGCATGCGACCCAAGCGTATACCGGTATTTGTAAAATGTGCCACCAAGATGATATCTATGCAAATCCAAGAACTAATGCGTCGTTCTATTGAGGCTTTAATCACTGCATTAAAGGATCCGGACTCTGTGCCTATCTTAAACCTTGATTTAGATTTTGATGGTGAATTTTTTTATGACTCTTCTCTGGAAACCGTTTATGAGGTTTTTCATAATATCGCAAATGCCATATCACATATATCGCAACGTCTTATGCCCATTGAGCAATATTTAAAAATTCCATACAATTATGATGCATTACCCGTCCAATACAACGAGTGGTTACACAAAGATGGACATGAAAGGTTACAAAAGGTACTAACGGCTGTTTATTCTCCTTTGGTGCAATATGTTGAAAGACTGAAGAAGGAATACAGTATGCTATATGGTGCCCCTGCCAAGGCAGCACTTAAGAAATTTATAAATGAAGCTGGTGAGTTTGAAGAATCTCGGGATAAAATCAAATATTTTCAAGGTATTGATTCGGAAATAACGGCTATTTTAGAAAATGAATATTTCAACTGCGCTGTTGTATGTCAATTACGTATGGTCGATGGATTAAAACTAAAAGCAATGGAATTTATCAATGACATTATTGCTGGTATAGTTAAGAACCATATGGATGAAAATGATTCAATTTGTCATGAATTTGAAATAATAGCCAGAAAGGCCCTGAAAGAACCAGAAAATGCAGCTGAACTGATTGAACAGGGTGTATATATCTTAGAAGCAAAAACTGTTTTGGTTGAAGTTTTGAAGGAAAGAATATTGAGACAACTTAATATAATTTCTAACCTGTTGGAGATGACTTCGTTAAGTCCAGAACACGTTGCCTCTAATACTAAAACAGTTAACTGGTTAACTGATATTAAACCAATATTTGAGAAGAATGCCGCCGCCTATGAGACCTTTAAAGGTGAAATGGAAGACAATTTACAACGCAAAATTGCAAAATTAAGTAAAGAGGTTGGAGATATGATACCGTACCTACAACTTCTGGATAATATGGATGACATTAATCACACACTTGAATATTTAGAACATTTACGTAAGCTTGTACATAGACTTGATGCTTGTGACAAATTGGTCATATGGATAAACAATGAGGAAAAAACGTTTAAATTTCCCGTAACACAGTACCCAGATTTAGAAGAGTTAAAAGACTTTATTTTGCCCTTTCATAGTTTAGTTCACCTCGTTCATCGGTGGAAACGTAGTTACTATACCTGGATGGACGGTCCATTTGAATATTTAGACCACAATCAGATTGAACAAGACCATGATTTTTATTACAAAGAATTTTTAAAGCTTTCTAAAAACTATAGGACCAAAATAAAACAACAAATAGCTGAAGGAGTTGAAAAAAGATTTCAAGGCCTTGTTGATGACCCCGATATTAATAATTTGCCTGCGCCTATGAAATTATGTGCACAAGCAGTGGTAGAAATAAAAGATTGGCGACCAAATGTTCAAATGGGTCATATCATGTGCAACCCCGCTCTAGTGCAAAGACATTGGGATGAAATGTCATCTATTGCCGGATTCGAATTAACGCCAACAGCAGGAACCACATTAAGAAAAATAATTAATTTCAATTTATGGGACGATATTGATCAATACGAAATTGTAAGTGTTGCGGCGACGAAGGAATTAGCTCTGATTACTAGTTTAAATAAAATGATAGCAGAATGGACCGATATATGTTTTAAAACAAGTCCTTATAAAGATACTGGAATCTTCATTCTTTCTGGCTTAGATGATATTCAAAGTGTCTTGGATGATCATATAGTTAAAACAGTTGGTATGCGAGGATCTGCTTTTGTAAAACCATTTGAAACGCAAGTGAGGACCTGGTATGATAAAATAATGCGAGTGAATTCTACAATCGATGAGTGGGGTAAGGTTCAAAGTCAATGGCTCTATTTGTTACCAATTTTTTCATCTAAAGATATTGTTGCACAAATGCAAGAAGAAGGGGTTATGTTTGTTGAAGTAAATAACATCTATCGACGTTACATGGGGTCAGTAGAGAAAGATCCCCATGTACTTGATGTTGCCGGTGGGGCCGGAGTGTTAGAGTCTTTTAGAATAGCATCAGGCCTTCTCGAAAAAATTAATGATGGTGTCAATAATTATCTTGAGAAAAAAAGATTGTACTTTTCACGTTTCTTCTTTTTATCGAATGACGAAATGCTGGAAATTTTATCAGAAACCAAAAATCCATTAAAAGTTCAGCCACATCTAAAAAAATGTTTTGAGGGCATAAACAGATTGGTTTTCGATCCAGAATTTAACATATTAGCTATGATATCAATGGAAGGTGAACAAATTGAATTTATTGAAACGATAAGTGTTGCAGCGGCGAGAGGTTCCGTCGAAAAGTGGTTGTTACAAGTTGAGGATCAAATGCTAAGAGCAGTTAAATCAGAAACAGAATTATCGTATTACGACTATCCGAATATGGGTCGAGTCGAATGGATATTATCGTGGGAGGGTATGGTTGTATTAGCAATATCACAAATTTACTGGGCCGTTGATGTTCATGAGTGCTTAAATACTCACAAACTCAGCCAACTTCAAGAGTTTCACGTAGGTTTAACAAAACAACTAAACGAAACTGTTGCTGTTATTAGAAGGTCTGATTTGACTAAACTGAATAGTATAACTGTGAAAGCATTAATTGTAATTGATGTTCACGCTAAAGATGTAATATACGATTTAGTAGGAAAAAATGTAACTGAAGTTACCGATTTTCAATGGCTAGCCCAACTACGCTATTATTGGGAAGAAGAAAAAGTTTTCGTAAAAATCATTAATGCCGTAGTTAATTATGCCTATGAATATCTGGGAAATTCAGATCGCTTAGTTATAACGCCATTGACAGATCGTTGCTATCGTACTTTAATAGGAGCTTACTATCTTCATCTAAACGGTGCTCCTGAAGGTCCAGCTGGTACGGGTAAAACTGAAACCACCAAGGACTTAGCGAAAGCGTTGGCCGTGCAATGTGTCGTATTCAATTGTTCTGATGGCTTAGATTACAAAGCTATGGGTAAATTCTTTAAAGGCTTAGCGTCTTGTGGCGCGTGGGTGTGCTTTGATGAGTTTAACCGAATTGAAGTAGAGGTTTTGTCAGTGATAGCTCAACAGATTTTATGTATTGTACAAGCAGTAAGGCAGCACCTAGAAACTTTTGATTTTGAAGGTACTACTTTGACATTAAATCCGGCTTGTTATGTTTGTATCACTATGAATCCTGGTTACGCTGGTCGATCTGAACTTCCAGACAATTTGAAGGTCTTGTTTAGAACAGTGGCCATGATGGTGCCTGACTATGCTATGATTGGTGAGATATCGTTGTATTCGTTTGGATTTATTGATGCTAGAAACTTATCAGTTAAAATTGTCACAACATATCGACTTTGTTCGGAACAATTATCGTCTCAAAACCATTATGACTATGGAATGCGTGCTGTAAAAACAGTTTTATCAGCGGCTGGTAATTTAAAAAGAAGTTTCCCGAATGAAAGTGAAAGTATTTTATTACTAAGATCAATTACAGATGTCAATTTACCTAAGTTTTTATCGTTTGACGTACCTTTATTTGAAGGAATAATATCAGATTTGTTTCCGGGAATTTTTTTACCTAAACCAGATTATGAAAATTTTTTAAACGCATGTCACGATGTTTGCTCTGTTAATAATTTGCAGCCTATGGAATGTGCTCTCATTAAAATTATTCAAACTTATGAAATGATGATTGTAAGACATGGATTTATGCTTGTTGGTGACCCGTTTTCTGGGAAATCTATGACATTAAAAGTTTTATCAGAAGCATTGACTTTAATGCATGAAAGAAACCAACCAGGTGGCTGTCCCTCAACTTACAAAGTTCTGAATCCTAAAGCTGTAACGATGGGTCAACTATATGGAGCATTTGACCCTGTATCTTATGAATGGACGGATGGGATTGTTGCAACTATGTTTCGGAATTTTGCGTCTGAAGATACTCCTGAACTAAAATGGATTGTATTTGACGGTCCCGTTGACGCAGTTTGGATAGAAAATATGAATACAGTTTTGGATGATAATAAAAAGCTATGCCTTACTTCAGGTGAGGTGATGGCGATGTCTAGCGTGATGTCTATGATTTTTGAAGTTATGGATCTATCACAAGCCTCGCCTGCTACCGTATCTCGATGTGGTATGATATATATGGAATCAGCATCGTTAGGATTTATGCCCTTTTATAAGTCATGGTTAAACACTTTAAATCCAATATGGCTAGAAGAAAATGAGGAATTTATTTTTGCATTATGTGAATGGCTTTTTGATCCTTTAGTTTATTTTGTCAGGCGACAATGTATTCAACTGGTCACGGCTGGCGAAGTGAATTTAATTGTCAGCACCCTTCGACTAATAGAAATGTTGATGGATAGTGCTATTGAAGGGGAAGAGGATACAAAGTATATAAGAACTTGGATACTAGCTTCAGTTATGACTGCAATAGTTTGGGGTATTGGTGGAATATTACATACAGACTCTCGTGAAAAATTTGATGAATTAGTAAAAGATTATTTTAAAGGTGAATTTGGTATTCCCGCTAACTTGGACAGACTTGACGTCTCCATTCCTACTGAAGGTATGATTATTGATCATTATTATATGTACAAAACTAAAGGTTGCTGGAAACCATGGCCTGAAGCTGTGAAAGCAGCTCAAGTAAAAGAACAAATAAATTTATTGCAGACTGTTATTCCAACTCTTGAGACGGAAAAATATATTTATCTTTTAAAACTTCATACAAAGTTTTTAAAGCCAATCCTACTTATTGGCCCGACTGGCACTGGAAAAAGTTTTTACGTGCAAAATTTTCTCATGAATTGTATTGACATGGAAAAGTACACACCCGGTTTTATAACTTTTACAACAACTACTTCAGCTAACCAAACACAGGATCTTGTCCTGTCGAAGCTGGTAAAAAGAAGAAAGAACAATTACGGACCAGTTAGAGGAAAACAGGCTATCATTTTTATAGATGATATGAATATGCCAGCAAAAGAAGTATATGGTGCTCAACCTGCTATAGAATTATTAAGATTGTATTTTGACATTAAACATTGGTATGACTTAAAAACTACAGATAATTTATACTTATACGATACAACGTTCTACGGTGCTATTGGACCAGTGGGAGGAAGTAGGCAGCTCATTTATCCCAGAATGTTGAGACACTACAATATTTACTCAATTAACGAATTTTCGAAGGAAAGTATGTCGAAAATATTTACATCATTGTTACAACTTGGATGGAGAAGAAATGGTTTCGGACAAGATACTCAACCTGTTATAGTTAATATTATTGCCGCCACCATGGAAATATATGACCAAGCTACTGAAGGTCTAAGGCCAACACCTGCAAAATCTCATTATATTTTTAATTTACGAGATTTTTCGAGGGTTATACAAGGTTGTGCTTTATTGCGAAAAGAATCAGCAGATAGTAAAAAAACTTTTACCAGGGTATGGGTTCATGAAATCTTAAGAGTATTTTATGATAGGCTTGTAGATGAGCCAGACCGGTTATGGTTTTTTAATATATTGAAAAAAGCTACGCGAGATTTTATGAAGGACACATTTGAGTCTGCTTTAGATACCTATCAAGATGAAAAGGGCGATGTCACTCAAGAGAATATTAAAAATTTAATGTTCGGTTGCTATTTAGATACTGACAGTGTTGAAGGTGAACGTAGATATGATGAAATGCCTTCTAAAGAAGTGGTCCTTAATGTGGCAATTCAAATGTTGGCTGAATATAATACGATGCATAAAGCTAAGATGAATATAGTCTTATTCGATTACGCTTTAGAGCATTTATCTAAAATATGTCGACTACTTTCAATGCCATCTGGCAATGCATTACTTGTTGGTGTTGGAGGTTCAGGTCGTCAATCTCTTACCCGCTTAGCAAGTACAGTTTTGGGTCAACAAACTTTTCAACCTGAAATCACGAAAGCTTACAGCGTTAAAGATTGGCATGATGATCTTAAGTTAGTTTTACGAGAATCCGGAGGATTAAACAAAGATACAACTTTCTTATTTACTGAAAGTCAAATAAAAGAAGAAACTTTCATACAAAACTTAGATAGTTTATTAAATTCTGGTGAAGTACCTAATTTATACGGCTTAGATGAAAAGCAAGAAATTCTTGAATTAGTACGTCTTGCAGCACAGGGAGGTAATCGAAATTTGGATATAAGCCCTTTGCAAATATTTTCATTCTTTGTAGGTCGATGTAAAGCGAAACTTCATATTGTTTTATGCTTTAGTCCAATTGGCAGCTCCTTTCGAACTAGACTGAGGCTATATCCTTCTTTAGTAAATTGCTGTACAATTGATTGGTATGACAGCTGGCCTGAAGAAGCTTTAGAAATGGTAGCAAATCATTATATGGGTAAAGTTAATGTAGCAGACGTTGTAAAGCAAGCGGCTGTTATTGCTTGTAAACAATTTCACGTAGATGCACGTAAAGTCTCAACAGATTTTTATAATGATTTTGGACGTAAAACTTATATAACATCAGCTTCGTATTTGGATTTAATAAAATCTTTTACTACATTAACGAATCGCAAACAAAGGGAGTTACGAGCAGCCAAATTAAGATATACCAATGGTCTTGATAAACTTATGCAAGCAGCAGATGCAGTGGCAATAATGCAACGTGATTTGAATGCGTTAAAACCACAACTTATTATAATGGCCGCGAAATCAACCAAAATGATGGAAGAAATTGCAGTAGAAACTGCAATAGCAGATAAAGCTGCAGCACAGGTAAGAGAAGACCAAAAGGTTGCAAATGTACAGGCAGCAGCAGCACAAGAACTTAAGAAAGACTGTGAAGCAGATCTAGCTCTAGCTTTACCTATATTAGAAGACGCTATCGCAGCTTTAAACACGCTAAAGCCGGCTGATATTACTATCGTAAAATCTATGAAAAATCCCCCTGCTACAGTAAAGCTGGTAATGGCAGCAGTTTGCGTTATGAAAGGTTTGCCTCCCGACAAAATACCTGATCCTGACAATCCAGGTAAAAAAATCTTTGATTTTTGGGGTCCAAGTAAAAGAATCTTAGGTGATATGAGTTTCTTAGAATCCTTAAAAAATTTTGATAAGGATAATATACCAGTAGCAACGATGCAAAAGATTAGAAAAGAATATCTGTCTAATAAAGACTTTAAGCCACATATAATTGCAAAGGCGTCAACGGCTGCTGAAGGTCTTTGTAAATGGATAATTGCTATGGATATGTATGACGCGGTAGCAAAAGTCGTAGCGCCTAAAAAGGCGAAATTGGAGGCGGCCGAAAGAGAATTTGCTCAGACTATGGCTATTCTAGAAGAAAAAAAGGCAACTGTCGCCCGATTAGAAGCAAAATTGGCAGAATTAAACGAGGCCTTGGAGGAAGCCAATATAAAGAAGAAAGCTTTAGAAGATGAAGTGCAATTGTGTATAGACAAATTGTATCGTGCTGAAAAATTGATTGGTGGACTAGGTGGCGAAAGAGTCAGGTGGACAGCTGCTGCAGAAAACCTTCAAAAATTGTACGATAATTTGGCAGGAGATATATTAGTATCTTGCGGTATTATTGCCTACTTATCACCGTATACACTACCTGTTCGCACAGCTATTACTGAAACATGGCGAAAGCTAGTAATTGATTTAAAAATGCCTCATTCAGATCAATTTGTGTTTAAAGACATTTTGGGTACTGATATCAAAATACAAAATTGGTGTATTGCTGGGTTACCCAGAGATTCATTTTCGATCGATAATGCAATTATACAAGACAATTCAATGAGATGGTCCCTCCTAGTGGATCCTCAGGGGCAGGCTAATAAATGGATAAAAACTATGGAAAAATTGAATGATCTACAAGTAATGAAGTTTACAGATGGCAATTATATGAAAGTGATTGAAACTTGTTTAGAATACGGTAAACCGGCACTGATTGATTGCATACTAGAGGATGTAGAAGCTCCTTTAGATCCCGTTCTACTTAAGAATACTTATATGCAAGCTGGTAAAGAGTTTATAGCTCTCGGTGATAATGTCATTGAATATCACCCACATTTCAGGCTTTACATGACTACAAAACTTAGAAACCCACATTATTTACCAGAAGTGTTTAATAAAGTTACTCTTATCAACTTTGCTTTAACTAAGGATGGACTAGAAGATCAACTTCTAGGAATAGTGGTTGCAAAAGAAAGACCTGATTTACAGGAAAAGCGGGAAAAGTTGATTGTACAAGGAGCGGCTAATCGAGCTGCTTTAAAGCAAGTTGAAGATGACATTTTACGAACTTTACAGGAATCTAAAGGGGATATTTTAGAAGATGAGAGCGCTATAGAAGTTTTAGACTCATCTAAATTGCTGGCCATTGACATTATGAAAAAACAAGAGGCTAGCTTAGAAACCGAAGAAATCATAGAAAAATTTAGATTGGGTTATCGACCTATAGCTTCGCATTCAGCTGTTTTATACTACTGTGTTACCGAATTACCAAATGTAGACCCAATGTATCAATATTCACTAACATGGTTCATTAATTTGTATATTATATCAATTGAAAACGCAAACAAATCAAAGGATTTAGACAAACGTTTAAAGTTCCTAAAAGACACTTTCACATACAATTTATACAGTAATGTTTGTAGATCCCTCTTTGATAAAGATAAACTGATGTTTTCTTTTATAATGTGCTCTAAGATGATGTTATCAACTGGTGAAATGAATCATGACGAATATAAATTTTTAATCACTGGAGGTATAGCTATTGAGAATCCACATAAAAAACCTTTTGACTGGTTGCCAGATAAAAGTTGGGATGAAATATGTAGAATTGACGATTTACCTGCATACAAAGGCTTTAAAAACAACTTCCTTAATACTGTTGCAAAATGGAAGGAGGTTTATGATGACCTTGAACCGCATACTAAACCTTTACCTGCTCCTTGGCACGATAAATTAACAGCTTTTCAAAAACTCTTGGTAGTAAGACTTTTAAGGCCAGATAAATTAACAATTGCTTTGTCTAACTTTGTAGAAAATCAAATGGGAGTAAAATACATTACACCACCACCATTCGATATAGGAAAGTCTTTCGGGGATTCAAATTGCTTAGCACCTTTAATATTTATTTTATCACCTGGCTCAGATCCTATGGGTGCACTGATAAAATACTGTGAGAAAATGGGCTATGCACATAGATTTAATTCTATATCATTAGGACAAGGCCAGGGGCCTATAGCTAGAGCAATGATTGAAAGAGCTCAGTTAGAAGGAGGATGGGTTTGCTTACAAAACTGTCACTTAGCAGTTTCCTGGCTACCTGTATTAGAGAAAATTGTAGAAGGCTTTGATCTTACTAATACTGATTTAAGCTTTAGGTTATGGTTGACAAGCTACCCATCTGATAAATTCCCGCAGTCTGTATTACAAGTAGGAGTGAAAATGACGAACGAACCACCCACAGGGCTACAACATAATCTAAACCGATCTTACTTATCGGAACCATTAAAAGAACCAGAGTTTTACGAAGGCTGTCCCGGAAAAGATAAAGCTTTTAGTAAACTGTTGTATGGAATAAGTTTCTTTCATGCAGTTGTTCAAGAAAGGAAAAAGTTTGGACCTTTGGGATGGAACATACAGTACGGTTTCAATGATTCAGATTTTCATATTTCGGTTATGCAGTTACAGATGTTTCTAAACCAATATGAAGAAATACAATACGTAGCTATTAAATATTTAACAGGCGAGTGTAATTATGGTGGTCGAGTAACTGATGATTGGGATAGACGACTGATTATTACGATTTTAGATAATTATGTCAATTCTGGTGTTGTTCATGATCCCAATCACTTATTTTGTGATCTTGGTACTCAATATGGTTTACCACGTAGGTGTGAATATCAGGACTATCTCAAGCACATTGAATCTGTACCGGTAAACCCTCCCCCTGAGGTTTTCGGATTGCATATGAACGCAGGAATAACACGAGACTATACTATTTCAATGGAACTTACAGCAGCTTTAGTTCTAGTTGAAGGATCAGGTTCTGGTGGTGAGGGTGGAAACACTGAAGTTATCCTCATGCAAATGGCAACAGAAATTCTTTCGAAATTGCCACCGGCATTCGATGTAGAAACTGCCCAAAAGAAATATCCCGTTGATTACAATGAATCTATGAATACAGTACTTATACAAGAAATGGAAAGATTTAATAAACTTCTCCGTGAGATAAAATCTTCACTTTTAGATTTACAAAAAGCTGTCAAAGGGTTTATTGTGATGTCTCCAGCCTTAGATCTACAGTCTAACGCTATGCTTCTCGGTCGTATTCCAAGTAACTGGTCAAAAGTGTCTTATCCTAGTTTAAAACCTCTACCGAGTTATGTTGCGGACTTCATTGATCGGCTCGCTATGTTAGAAGACTGGTATCAAAATGGGAAGCCATCTACATTTTGGTTATCAGGATTTTTCTTTACACAAGCATTTTTAACTGGCTCTGTACAAAACTTTGCTCGATCAAAGAAAATTCCAATAGATTTACTGATTTTCGATTTTGAAGTGAGAAAAGTTGATTATGAAACTACACCACCTGAATGGGGTGTTTTTGTACAAGGACTTTTTATGGATGGCGGTCGTTGGGATAGGAGTAAACATGTAATAGGTGAACAGTTGCCTAAAATATTAAACGATAACATGCCAGTAGTATGGCTATATCCAACATTAAAGAATGAATTTGCTGAAGGTTCTAGGTATAGGTGTCCTCTTTATAAGACGCTGGAGAGAAAAGGAGTTCTTGCAACTACAGGTCATTCTTCGAATTTCGTTCTTGCTTTTTATTTGCCTTCAGATATGCCAGCAGCTCATTGGGTAAAACGGAGTGTTGCCTTACTACTTCAGCTAGATAATTAATGTAAACATTATTTACTACTAAAATGTAATTCTAACGAGATTTTATTAATCCTAACAATTTATGCTACTCTCTATAGTAATAATGTAGTTTTAATATTTTGCGATTAATTAAACATGTCATTGTTATAATAAATAATAAAACAGTTTTTGGGTGTTTCAAAAAGTTTTATTCGGCATCTGAAATTACTAGTTTAGCTACTATTAGTGGGTGAATTTTCTAATTGTCACAGAATCTATTCTTTGTTAATTCCCGCCGCATATCTTCAGTTTCAATAAGTTTACGTCGCAACCTTTTCATTATAGCTTTGTTCCTATTCTGTAAAAAAACATTTGTATATTTAAATTAGTAGACAAAATACTCCGCTGACGGAGACTCAAAGCGAACATAGAAAATAAATAGATATATGCATTGTAAAATTTTTTAGGTTGCATGACGAGGTGCGGAAAAATACGCTTAATCAATCTTCAAACAGTATTGATCGAAATCACAACAAAATTCAAGAATATAATGTGCAAAGGACGACTAATGTTCGTTTAATCACTTATATTTAGGTAGGTCTTTGCCTTCTCCAATATTAAGTTTTGGAAATTTACGAATGAGGGACTTGTAGCAGATTTATTTTATATACCATTAGAGAGCTACATTCTCTTTCTATAGCGACACATTCATCTTCTATGGCTGCCGCGGCTTTCGTTTGCTGTTCGTTTTTTTCTAAAATCTTTACCATTTTCTGACGCACTAATTCTTTTTCTTCTACTTCTTTCTGTTTCAAGTGTTCTCTTTGTACGGCCGACATTGCTCTTTCTGTGGTGTATATTACCAATTAAAAAAACCATTGGGTTTTATTACGTATGAAATTCTTATGTGCTTTACAACAAATTTTTTTTCCACAAATGGAATTTTGTGAAACAATTGCAGGCATTTGAACTTTGAATGAGTATATTATATCAGCTCAAAATGCTTTTTTTTAGGTAGGTACAAAGTTGAATACAAACCTTTGTTGAATAAAATATCATAAGAATTTTTATGTTTATCTAAATTAGATAGGTGAACTTCAATCTTCGCCTCTTCGGACTTCGCACACACGTTGATTATTGCTTTCTGATACTTCAGTTGAGATAGTTCACTACTCAATTCCTGTTTTATGTTTCAATTTAATTGTTATAAAAAAATATATATTTTGAAATTGAAAAATTAAGTTTAGGGCGAGTTAGCGATTATTCAAGTTAGCTTACAGTTATTTGGGAATGAGAAAACCCGTATATAATTTTCAAATTTTCCATTTCTTCTGTTAAAATATGCTCTCTCGTCCGTAAAGAGTTTACCTTCCTCTCCAGTTTAAAATTTTGTTGGCTAACTAAAACATTTATATACTTGTTCAACACATTAACGTTGCAAAAATAATATACAAATAAAATCATAATAATTAAAATTAATAAATAAATAATGAAAACGAAAAAAAAGTCCACCCCACGCAAGAGATGGGAGGACGAACTGAAACTAACAGCAGGCTACAACTGGAGAAGAGTCGCAAAAAATAAACAACAGTGGGAAGGGGTTAGAGGAGGCCTTTGCCAAGAGGCAAACCGAACTCCGAGATATACTGGAGTGAAAATATATTAAAGTTCAAAATAAAATGAAGAGTTTCGGAATTTAAAGGATATATTATTATTATTATTATTAATAATTAAAATTAATAAATAAACTTTTATAATTATAAGCGTACCAGAATGCAGCTGCAGTTTTAATTCTATTATTTTATCATTCAGTGCCATTATTGTTTGATTATTTGTTTTTTCTAAGATGAGATTTTATTTACGAAATCTGTTACGTTAAAAGTCCTATGTCAAATAAACTAGAATAACGTAATACGATATTGGCAGTACTTTGCCGAAATTTTTAAAATATCTTTCTTTTCTAGTTTCAAATTGCCGCCAATTGTTGCTTTTTTTTTAAAGTTTTTATGGTATGGTATAGTTTAATAGTCGTAGGGCCAAAATAGTTGATAGTTGTGTAAAATTATTTCTATACTCTATAGCATAGTCCATAGACGTTCACTTACTTAACATTCTGTTGTCGTACGTCACGGTCACTGTCACTTTTGTACTGGCTTCCGAATTTCGGCCATCAATCAAGTAAATCGACGCGAGCGTGTTGCGTGCATTTTTCATCTTAATTCTTAACCCATATAACTTTAAGAAAGTTCTTGATCTTTGGCCAAGAAGTATATTGCCGCAAATATAAATATTCAACAACCATGTAGCAGTGATATCAAAGAAGCGTAGATAAACTCTGTACAGTTCCAATGTGTAAGTCTGCCAAAATGGTTTCAAACAGCACACGGGTGATTCAAGTCACCAATATAGCGCCACAAGCTACTAAAGATCAGATGCAAACTTTGTTTGGCTACTTAGGGAAGATCGATGACATACGGCTGTATCCAACAATAAGAGATGTGTCGTGTCCAGTGCAATCGCGAATATGTTACGTCAAATATTACGATGCGACAACCGTGAACGTTGCTCAGCACATGACCAACACTGTGTTCATCGACAGGGCTCTGATCGTCATACCCTTGCCATCAGGGGAAATTCCAGACGAACATAAAGCTTTAGAAATGTCAAGTAATGGTACACTTGTGCCTGGCTTGAATACTGTAGAACCTCGCCTACCAGCACATGTAGTAAATTCTCTGGAAGGAGTACCACCAAATCAAGTAATACAAACTTATGATCCAAAAATTGCTGAAGCAGGTTTGCCACCTTATCCTCCTATACCGGCTCTTTATGATTCTAGAAGGATTGAAGAGATACGGAGAACAATTATGGTAGCATTTGTAGGGGAGTTAACTAGTCAGCAGTTAATTGACTATTTCGGTCAGGCGGGAGAAGTTTCTTACCTGCGTTTCTGCGAAAGAGAAAATGATCCAACTAAGTTTGCATTGATTGAACTGGCTGAGCAAGAGAGTATAATAAAAGCATTACAATATAATGATACTACAGTAGAAGGTCAGATGATAAAGGTAAGAAAAATTTAATCTTTTAAAACTATTATTGTATAGTTTTAAAAACATAAAGTGTACTTTATTATATGCTTTTGTGTAATAGATATCTACTAACTTTAAAATTCTATAAGGTTCATCATTCAACACAAGCTATTTGTAAACCTCAAACAAAGAGCAATGAAGCAGCGCAACGGGAGATAGAGGAAGCCATGTGCAGAGTTAAGGAAGCTCAGAATTTTATTTCAGCAGCCATTGATCCAGTCATAGGATTACTGTCTAAGGATAAAAGAAGGTACCCCTTGTTTATTTTTAGACTTTCTGTATATCAAAGTTTTATAATGCTGCTGTTATAAACAGAATCAAGTCAATAAATCTCAAGCATAATATGGTAAACGCCCTATTATTTTAACAACGAGAATTAACTATATTGCACAATAAATTACTGCAATTTCATATATCATGTTTTATTGTTTGTCCCTTGTTTAGATTCTTCATGAGTAAATTTGGCTTGGTTTTGTTTAGGGCGGCTAATTTTTCATATCCAACGGCAATATTGCCTAATTGCAAGGAAATAAGGATAACAATAGGAGTAATTTATCAGTAAAGGTAGCAACAGACTTGCAACACAATATGTAATATGTTTGTGGCGATCTTGTTACATTGCAGAGTAGCATAAGATGCAGCGAATGCGTGTTAGCTCAGCTCAATCGTGCTCCACATTTATTCTCGAAATGTACAGCATAGAGGTAATGTCTGCCCTTCCTTTTTAATTTATTTTTAATCCTGTCCTTAGCAATAAGACAAGTTAATAGAGATATTAGTCACACATTTGCCTATAATTACTTGTCTCATTGCACTAGATCATTGCGAGTCAGTTGCTGTCTTTATTCGTTTGCATTTATAATCTACAAAAAGGGTTAGTAGTAAACTCAATTTAGTTTTATAAAATATTAACCAATCTCCTATGTACAATATCAACATCACTCAGGTTTGTACTAGCAATTATTATTTTCATTAACAGTATCAACTAATGTAATAAGGTAAGTAACTAGCAGCAAAATAAGATCTGCAGAGGTTGGTGTTGCAAGTTAAGGATAGTAAAGTACTAAAACTTATACAACAATGATCTTCACTCATAATGTAAAAATCTTAAAATATTTTCGAACTATGGTAGTTATTTTAATGTATGGATTTTAAAAAAACTATTGTTACCAGGCAGTAGAATCTTCAAAAAAAAACTGTTTTCAATTGTTTTCTCAAGGTAATCTTACGTTAAATGTACTGGTTTTGATAGGCTATATTCACTTTATACAGTGCCATTGCTATATTTTTACTTTGCTAATAAGACAAAAGTGTTAGTTTTGTTTAAGATAATGAAAAAGGAGATAAAGGTGATTAGTTACATTCATAATGGACATCTAATAAATTTGAATAAAAATTAAGTATCTGATGTGAGATAATTTCTATTATTGGTCTCCATGAACAGTAATCACTTAACATGCAGTAGCTCTATGGGCTATATATTTAAAATCTATTAAAAAAATATTTATGACAAGTTCGAGGTTCTACTCGTACAATCACTATTTATTATATAAGGGAGTTTGTAACAGGACTCGGTCTCGTTCTCGATCCCGCCGCCGTTCCCGGTCCCGGTCCCGGAGATCCCGGTCTCGACACCGCGGGAAGAGGTCTCGCTCGCGATCCAGACATCGTTCCCGCCGATCGCGATCCAGAAATAAGCATCGTTCTAGGTATATTAAGTATTATTAGTGTAATACTGTTCAGTATTTATAAACAGTGATCTATTATATGAATCACGATGATTTATATCTGTATCTATAATTCTGTAAATGTCATATTAGATAGGGCAAAAATGTTAATACAATACAAATAATTGTATTTATTTTATCCACCATACATACTCGGGTCCTAAACGGTCTAATAGGATTATTTTCGATAGTTTGAGCTACAAGTCATACTTTGTCCCCAAATTTATAGAAAGTTCTAAAAATTATTTTTAAATTTTGAATAATCTTATTTTAACGATTTCCAGGTCTCGTTCTCATCGTCGTAGTTCCAGACGCTCACGATCGCGGTCGCGGCATCGCAGCTCTAAATCGAAACGTGATCGTTCTCGTGAACGTGACCGTGATCGCAAAGACAAGAAAGATTCTGACAAAGATAAGGAAAAGCGGGAAGAATCTAAATCAATACCAAAGGAAGAGTCAAAAGAACCAGAGACAAAGGTTGTAACCATTGAGCCTGAAACTAACGGAACTTCCGAATCCAAATCAAAGGCTTCTACGCCGGTCGAAGAGAAAACTAAGCCGGAACCGGAACCAGATAAAAAAGTTAAAGAGAGGTCTCCTTCAAAAAAGAGGGAAAGATCTCGATCCAGAGATAGAAAACGTGAACGTTCCCGTTCAAAGCGACGGTCTCGTTCGAAGTCTCGAAGAAAGCGCTCCAGATCCCGCAGGAGATCACGATCCAAAGATAAAAAGAGATCGCGCTCGAGAGATCGGAAAAGGTCTAGGTCGCGTAAACGATCCCGATCTAGGGATAGGAAAAGGACTCGATCCAGAGATAGGAAGAGAACTAGGTCCAGAGATCGAAAAAAATCTAAGTCCAGGGATAGGAAACGCTCGATTTCTCGGAGTTGTCGATCTAAGAGTCGCTCAGTCAGAGACTCGAAGACATCGCACGACAGAAAATCTAGAGATAAGACTCCCAATCTTACCCCGGTGATTGAGGAGACGAATGCTTCCATGGCCGAACGGTCGCCAGATTTAGGGGATGAAAAGAATTCACCAGATAACATGGACATTTCCAATTCGCCTTAGATATTAAGTTACCGATGACAAAGTTGAAGAAAGTCTTGTTTTTTACCTGCTGTTTGTATAATTTGCTTTCATTTTTCCAACTGTACATGAATTGTGATTTGTCATGTATTTTAACAAATAAATCAAATTTTAAAAAGTGTTAGTTTTACCAAATTTTAAAAACGATTTTGTCTAAGAAATCATTTCTAATCCATCAAAAAGTTAACAGAATTCGTTTATTTATGTAATTACAATATATTATCTTCATTGTCACAGATCTAGACATCTATTTTTTTAATTTGTTTAATAAAAAGGTCAACTAACAGATTTTCACTTCAACTTACATATTTAAATAGATTTTGCATGAGAAGGAATAGTTTCAGACCTAATTATAGGTTTGTTTGGGTTAATATCGAAATGCCCTTGAGATTTCTTGCTGGTGTTTACTTAAATTTGAACTAAAAGTCGTTTTACATTCACTTCGACATGAACTAAATATTGTTTTCAATTTAATATTTAATTTCACGCTGCGAAATCCATATACATTATACTGAACTACAAAGATAAAATGATATCGGGAGAATACGAGGTAAGCGTTTTCATATTAACGATTTAAATTCAATTATATACATTTGCATTACGTGCAATTATCAGCTGAATATCTTAAAAATTGTTTTAGAATATTCATCGCATTATAGCAGTATACTATCACTTCTTAAACCCTGTTAGTTTAAAACCACACATACAATATAAAGTCGAGTTATCCAAGTTAAAAGATATTCTAGACGCAGTCAATTATAAGGAGTGGCTTTTGAAAGGCTCCCGAAGATGGTTGCCAAACGGGGAAGCACCTTTCCCCGGTTACTGCAGGGCTCCAGGAAATGAAAAATGTCTTCCAGTTTTATGTAATTGTGAGAAATTGACTGAAATATGGAAGAAAATGAAAAAGGAAGGCGGAATAAAACCCAAGTATAAATAATATTTCCTTACAGAGCTGATTAATAGGTATAAGTTGTTTTGATACTACAAAAACTTCAAACTTTATTATGATATTTATTGTACAGAGTAAAATACACAGACACTTATACAAATCTTAATGTTAGACAATTCAAAACGGCAACACATCAAGCATAGCATACTTCCAGGTCCATTGTCGCGCGAGGGCTTCGAACTTTGGTCGATCTTGTACGTACATCTCCCCTAGTTCCGGCTCCATACAAACCTAAAATAAAATCATTAGTAAAACTTCGTATAATTTTTTTATAAAATTTAGATAACAAAGAGAATGAAATTATGCCAAAGCAAATATCATTAACACAGACTATGACATCGATTTTTATACAAAAAAATACATATAGATACATAATAGTAATAATATAATATACTTCATCCACTCAGAATGTACTATTACTTCAGTAATCCGACATTTGTTACACCTCGACATATTAAATCATATTGTCAAATTATGTATTTTTATTCAAAGAAATATCACCACATCGATAGCAAAAAGTCAAACTACATCGAACAGTGTAATAAAAGGATAGTACGCATATGTTTAATAGATTTTTTAAAAAATAATAATTAATAATTTAAGCTATTATGTTAGTTTTAATATTGTCCTAAATTATATTATTCATATAAATATGGATGTGACATCACCGCAACAGTATATTATCCTATCTATGTATGTAGTATGTTAACCAACTATTACCATTTCACCGGGAATAAAAACCAAAACAAGTCTAAGGCATGTCGGTTTCCTTAAGATCCTTCACCTATAAAAGAGTACCAAATGCTCACATAGAAAGTCCATAGGTGCACAGCCGGGCGTCGAACCTACGACCGTTACACGAGGAAGCTTTTAGGCCAACATTGTTATTTTTAAAAAAATATTTATTAAAATTTAATATTATTATATTAATTTTAATATAAACTTTGTAACTGATTAGTATGAATAAAATAAAATGTTTTTATTAATTATGTACATTACAATGTGTAAGATTGGGAAATCCTTTTAAAAATACCCGGTCCCCAGCTCTTCCATGACAAAGTTAACATATGAATAAACATTCTTTTAAATTACATATTTGATTTTTTTCAATTGTTTACAATAAATTCTTCAGATTTTTATTACATCATACGCGAAGTGTAACACACGTGATTGCACTAGTGAGTTTGTGGGTGCATGTAAGCGAATGAGTGATTGTAATGAATAATATAATAATAAACAGAATGTTAGGGCTTATATACACGAGCGGCACGATGCCGATGGCAGAGAAGAAACACTATTATTGCTTTTACTCCGTCGACGTCGACAAAAACGAAAACGAAACACACGTACATTGTGGGTTCAATGCACTTTGGTTTATTGTTTACAGCCGCCCACGCTCTGTTTTTTATTGTTTTGTTCTGTACTCTTGTTTATAATTCCAAATACAAGCAATTTTTCTTTACTTCCACAATAAGCATTTCAACATCAATACTGTCACTGGAGATCATTTTATAAAATTGAAACGACTCCTAAACTATTTGCAGTCAACTGACAAAATGGCGGGGACGGCACGCTACAAAGTACAAACACAAACAACTGCAAGCGTCGATTTAGGTCGACGTCTGCCGTCGGCATCGTGCCGCTCGTGTATATGAGCCCTTAGATCTCGGTAGCTTCTCCAACTTTGCGTAAGTGTGTGTGTTCAGAAGCCAGTCCTTTTACCCTTTTTTTTTAACGGTTATTATAGATAAAGTTATTATTATAAACATAATTTGCTTAATAATAAAAGAGTCAACTCACATTAGTATAAGGGTCTGTAAGTAAGCTCTGTATGGAGATGAGGACTTTGCTGATAGTCAAGGCCAACGACCAATTGTGGTGGACAGAGTCGATTCCCACATCACCATGACGAGACACATTTGGATGGAGGATACGAGTTAGGAATCTCACCACTGGTGGACTCATTGGGTATCTATAAATTATTTTAACACATTAGTATAAAATAAAAAATGTATGCGTGTACACACGTAAGAAGTGAAACTTCTTTATGACCTTATTTTACGAAAAATGATCTACTATATGCAACTTTACAGAAATTGGTTAAATAAAGTTAACTTAGATAAAGTTTAAAAAAAGGCTTTTATTATCAGAGACATAGATAGAATAGAATACAAATAATACAATTATTTAATTCTACCTTATTACTACTAAGATTATTACAGAATTTCATTAATTGTAATATAATTATTACTATCATAGTTATCGTTATTATATATTTTTGTTATTAATATAAATTTTATACATTTTATGAACGCACTACACGGTTTTTGACATAAATAATAATGATTTAAAAGTATAATTTCTATTTATCACTAAATTAAATACTTGCAGTATTATTAAATATATTATAGTTTTAAATATAACGTGAAAAAATTATTCAATATAAATAACGGTACGTTGCCGTAAGCCTGAAGTTAGTTTTCAGAGGTAGGCAAACTTCAAAAACAACAAATCTTGCAACTAATCAATAAATTGGATCCGAAATCGCCGGACAAGAAAAAGATGGCGCGTAACGGCAAAATATGACGCATACGTGTACGCAAATTTTTTTCCAACGTCGATAACGAAGTTTCACTTCAATAATAATACTCACGAATAGGGCACTTGTACGTATAGAAAGAAGACGCCCCCCTCGTAAGGCGATCCAGCCGGTCCGGTGACGCTGGCCTGCCAGTGGCAGCACTTCATGTCCAAGGGCGTGGCTGCTATGCCTTCGGGAGAGTCGTTGCGTAACATCTAAGTAATTAAGAATTATCTATTTTGATGAAGCTGTTCCCTAAGTAGGAATATACCTATTCAAAATCAAGATCATATCGATAGGACTTTTAGTTTACATGCATTTAAGAAATTTTGCTGACGTGGTTAGAATAAATAGACCATCATAGTCAAATACTATCCAATTCTATCATAATTTAATAAAAATAAACACGCCAAATGGCGCTTTCTCCTCTCGCATTCATAGAATTTCTGAGTTGAGCAAATATACAGTTTTAAATTTCAGTTTTCTTGAAATCGAATATGTACGAAGATTTAATTATATTAATTTACGTGCAGTAATTATTTTAATATTTATTTTATCACGTGCGCCACTAGTGTGATCAAGACTTTAATAATTAAAAACTAGAATGCCCAATTAAAAAGTCGCATAAATACCTTTATTTATTAATAAAATTTTCGACGTTACTCAATTAAAATTAATTTTAACGTGAACTGACCAAAATATGTAGATAAACAATTTTCTATAAATTTAAGTTCGACGTACTAATAATTGTGGGCCTTTGGTAAAAAATATATTGGACAACACATTCAAACCCATAAACTATAATTTACTCTAAAGTCGATATACCTTTAATTCGCTGCGTAGTCTGTTCCACCTCCACGCATTTTCTTCACCGCTGGGTGCGGCTTGGACACACATTTGCACTAAACAATTGCGGCAGAAACAAGACTCCACCAAAGATTGGTATTTCTGAAATAAAAATGTAACAATTTCTTTGTGGTTTGTTTGCCACCAATCAATGACAATATTATTTATATTATGCTAAATTTCAATTAATAAAGTATGCTTGTTTTAGTTTTAGATATAACACATACGTGAGTGCTACACATAAACGGGAATTATTTAATTTGAATCCGTTAAATATGTTTAATTGAAGAATCATTCGAATCACAGGCAAAATGTACGGTTATTTTACATTAACTTAAGGCCCTACCCCAGCACCAATTACTGTGTCAGTGTCTCGGGGTGGACTGCGGGGCGCAAAGGAGAGCTGGAAGACTGAGGCGCGCCGGCCCCTATACATTGTTACATTACATAACAATTATTTATGTAAAACATTAAAGTAATGTAATTTTATTTTTTCTGAAATGGATTACTTAGCTTGCGATTAAATATATCGTGTAAATTTCAAAATCATGTTCTATATACAGTTTCGGCATAAAATGAATTCAAAGTGTCAAAAGTTGGCTATGTTTGGATTTTTTTTCTATCGAGCGAAGTTATTTAAATCGTGTATCGACCTTTCAAAATGGATACATAAACTACTCAACTCCACCATATTTTTTGAAGTTATACTTCTTTAGGCGCGTTATGAAAAATTGATGAGAGTGAAATTTTACGATGCGCGCGCACCTGAGACACAAAGTTGTCAGTGTGATTTTAGCGTGCGCGAGCGAGATGGGAATAAGACAATCTACAAGTGAAAAGAAATAGAATATGCGTGACGTTAGCAGCTATGCCAAGAATTTTGAATGACCATAATGACATTTGTAGTACCTTTTAAACAAATAAAGGAGTTTTAATTGTTTTTTCAAAGAAATTTAGCAATGCTTTTTCTAAAGACCTATTGTTACTTATTAAAGGTTATGAAACATACCAAGTTATTAAATTGAATGAATCATATAATAAAATAATAAATAATAATAATAATTGTTATTAACATTAATTAATAATTGAATAATATACTAAATATTATTAAATTGTTTACGTTAAATATTAATTATTAATTAATTGTATTTTAAAAAAATAAAGAAAGCCAAAGAAGTATAACTTCTTACGCGCGTACATAAGTACACGCACCCTTTTTTTCCATGCCCTCCTTCAAGAAACGATGACGAAAAATGGAAAGAAACAATGTATATAATGATAGGTCCTTAATATATTTGAAGCGCGCGTCTTCAAGTCAATGTCCGCAACAAAAACTTGCTCATCAGGGTGCAGGAAAACATCGAGAGAAAACCGGCATTATACCAAGAAATCCACGGCGTGACTCATCCACAGAAGGCTGATCACCTACTAAAAATAAGAATTAAAAAAGTGTGTCGAAACAGATGCAGAGATCTGAGACTAAGGCTTACAGATAGTAGCGCCACTGGTTTTTGGATCTATTAATGTAATATTCGCACCCGTTGCCAATCAAAGTCAGTAAACATGGGTCTAAACAGCGGCCACCTGGCAGCTGTGAATGTGGCCCATCGTGGAAGTGGAACACGAGCACGGACCAACCTCTGCCAACGCGTACAAACACATGCGCAGGCGCAGAGCGACATGTCGTCAAGATATCGGAATATACATAGTAGCACTGTAAAGATGGTTTATTAAACTTAAAATATTTTATAAAAACATACTAAATCAAATTGTTTATCAATATTAATTATTAATAAATAATACTATGAATATATTAAATATCTTTTTCATCTACAAAAATAGCAAAAATTCAAATCAGGAGCTTTCTGACTGACAAAAAATATAGGAAACATAAGTGTCAAAAATAATATGTAATTTTACCTTCTGATGGCAAATGTTCAACAATTCCCAAAGGCAAATTGTCCGGAAGACGAGGAGTAGTCAAGGCTTGGAGAGTGTGAGGAAGATTAGGTGGTTGTGGTGGAGGGGCATATCCAGGGATGAATGGGTCTTTTACTGCTGACCCGGAACCGCAGCTGCCACTGCCACTGGGTCCAGAATTACTGGCTCTGCTGGCATCATCTTCTGGGCTTGTTTCACTGTCTAGTGATGTCTGAAAGATGTTTATATAAGTAAACATTAGGTACTATGAGGTCTTATTTAAACTAACACCATGGTCAAATAATTACTTTATATCTTTAAAGAAGAGATTCCAAGTTAGACTACAGGTCAATGGTATTGCATAATAAGTAAATAGTAATTTTGTTTGTCCGTCCCAAACCTTCTAGTGTATTTACAAACAAACCCTCAATGATTTAAATAGATTTTAGAATTTGTAAACAAAGTTTTTAGAGATTTTTTTTTTTCCTTTCCCCCCCCCCCCCCCCCCCCCCCCCCCCCACCCCCCCCCCCCCCCCCCAATAAATTTAAAATTTATCACTAAACTTGACTTTAAACAATAACTTAAATAAACTTACGAAAATAATAGTAACAGTTTGAAAACAGTAGTGAACTGGACTGTGAAATTTCCAACAAGTTTACTGATAGCTTAACAATTTTTTATAATTACCCTGATACGCCACCAAGCTGGAATTGGGAAAGTTCTGTTGGATTTTTTCTCTGAGCTAAAAATTAAGTCAGAAGGTTCATCATTTCCAGAGTCTCCATCGTCTGTCTTTTCAGTGCAAAAGTATGAACAAGGCAAATAGGATTGGAATTCAGGAAACAAAAAAGTATGGCATGTAACACATACAGGTTCTCCAAAACTTGGCCCGTAATATCCATTGCAAACAGAGCATATCGAGTTCTGAAATCAATTTAGACACTGAAAATGATTTAAGACATAAAAGTGAACTATATAATTAGAAAAAATATTCAAATAATATAGTGAAAATAATCTTGGGAAATATTTTAGGTATTAATATATATACTTACATTAAATTCAAATTCTGGTGTTCTTTCAATTGGGGAGATAGATGTTAATTTGTCATCATTCTCTTCCAGTTTTTTAACGAAACTAAGAAATTCCGCTGTAATTAGTGACATTCTGTAATTAAAGCCTATGCAATATCAAGAGCAGGGAATTAGGAGCTTTTAGTGAAATATAATTATTGTGTGTCCACAGCTAACACTTCACATTTAGTGCCTAGTTTGTTTATTAGGATTTAGGACTATTAGGTAATCGTCACTCGATTTTGCAAAAAAAATTACGAGACGATACTTTTATCTCAAAATATTTACTTTTTTAGTCTATGGTTTTAATATTTACATATATATATTTAATAAATGTAAAACCACAGGCTGACTTATAAAATAACTCTCAAAGAGTACTATACCACAGAAAAAAATGTTATACCGCGCCATACTTATTACTTGCTTATTCGCGAGGGACACTGTTATTTGTAACCAGGGGCCTTAGTCAAGATGCCTTAACAGTAGTTATGTAGTCAAAACAAATTCGCGAGGGACACTGTTAGTTTGTAGACCCCCATTACGGTTTGCACTTTTCAGCATCCTTAGGCTTAGGCCTTAGACTAACTACAGAGTTCAGATGCAACTGTCAATCGGGATTCCTTAGGGGTTGTCTTAGTTATAGACCAGACAGGTTATAATTAAATGCAGTAGTCGTTTGACTTCAGCAACTGTTTGTTATGTAGTCATTACAGCATGTACTAAATTAATACTTGTACTAAATTTATTCAGAGTGGATCCCGAAATTATATTGTGGTGTGTGACCTTTATATCATATTTGGTCCAAATAACAGACATTAACTAAACATATCATTAGTAACTTATAAATTGATTACTGCAAATTAATGAGTAATAGTTATGATTTTTTGTCAGTATACATCTCTTAAAATTGAACGAACATACGTTACGTAGACACATTTATACTTCATAGTGCACAGCACTCAGCAGTGCAGTGTAGGGAAATGAAGTTACGTAACCGGCACCAATTGTACTTAGCAGTTGGCACTTGGCTGTGACAGTTACATCAGACAGCAGATTCTATTAAAAATACGCGCGAATTTTCTTCTAATATAACTTGTTATGTACTTAACAAATTATATTAGATGTAATTATTGAATAAGGGTTAAAAAAAAACAACACATCAGTTACTTAAAGTTATGACATTTTTTTTCAATTGTCTTTGTAATATAATTCAGTAACTATTTTTCACAAATCAATTCAAATTATGTCATTGCATCAGTTTTACAAAAAATATGCCATTGGGAAAAAAATATATACAATTAAAACTACCCTCACATTGAGGCTACTTTGTCAGTATCTCCCCAAAGTTTCTTGGTTTTTGCCATATCAAGACCGAACTTGGAAGCATGATAAAATTATGGCATTGATATTTTTAATAACTAAAAATAGCTCCTAAATATACATAAAGTCCAATATGTTTAAAATGTGATGATACCATGTATCATTTTTATTTTCAGAACATTACAGATAAAACTTACAAAATACTGTGCACAAAAACTTAACTATTACAGTATGTAAGGTGGTTTAAATCGTCACAGAAAAATGAAGTGAAAAAAATATTCATGACACTTTTACCATATTTAAAAAAAAATTCATTTGTCAGTTTCAATCAAGGGTTGTGGACTTGTTTAATATTTGTTGTTGTTGTGTAAATAACTAATTTCTTAAAAAGTGAGTGATATATTAAATAGTACGCTAATATTGGGTTCTTCTATCAAATGCATCCTTCCTTATTCTAATTTCATTATCTCAAATCGCTTCCTCAAATTTTTATTGCAACTATTATTCAAACATGTTAAGTGTCTCGCTGATTGCAGGTACACAATATCTATGTATGTTCACATTATCCATAATACCAATAGGTGAAAATTACTACTTGTTTGAATACTGTTTGAATTAGAATAGAATCCGACAGTGTGTTTATATTTTAAAAAAAAAAAACAATAATTACACTGATTGTAAATTGTTACTATGATTTTTCACATTCACATTCTCAAATATAAATAAATACAAAAAATTACCTCATTAAAGCTAAAGCTACTATTGATCTTCATGTGGACACTGCATTTAAATTCAAAAATAGATAGGTATGATAATAACATAGTGTAACCTTTTAAAATAAAAATTAGTCGATTTATTGAAACCCTTTGAGAAATTAAAATAACAGTTCATAGTACACTCACTAAACCACTGTTAACTTAACCGGACAAGGTCCTCTAACTTATCACTAATTAGCGGGGGCAGGTGCCCCTTTACCATACTCAGTACGGATTGTAGTATGATCCCCGCCTTATACCCCTGCGAACAAGCCACATAATTAGTATGCTTATTTTTCGCAATTAGGGTACTTGACTTTGAACATTATTGCATACCATCCATTTTGTTATAGTTTTGACAAATAAGTTTTGTGTTCCTACTTTCTTTAATTTTGTACCAATCCTCTAGCGATTATCAAAATCTATATTTCTCTGAGGTCAAATACCCTTTAATTAAATTATACAATTGAAATATGAAATAATCATGCACAAATAAGAACTTTAAATATATTATTACTATTTAGTGCAGACCAAATTTTATGTGAAGCCAGAACATAAGAAGTGCCAACATATTACTAAGTACAGAGCAAGAAAAACAAGTAACTAGACACACTACAAGTATTCTATTCTACAATACATAAACTTATTATATACATCAATGTTTTTCACTAAATTCCCTGCAATATTTTTTGTTCTTTGGCCATATGAACCCTGTTACAAGAACTTACAAATTAAAATATGGAACAATAATATTTTTTTTGATAAGATAAAGATGTAAATTCATACATTCAACAAGAATTGTTGTTGTTAAATCAATAAATCCAATCATTTAAACACATTTAATAAGAACAATATACCTGACATTATACATAAGGTTTTATAGAAAATGTAGTCTTGAACTTAAAAAAAAACAAGTTTATTGAATTTTTAAGCTTGTCCTTATGGTGTCTACCCTTAACCTCTCCTTACTATTCTTAACCTCATGCACAAGAGGGAAGGATGCATTATTAAAATACATATTATATATTGTCATAAAATTTATTTTGTATAAATATATTCCTCATTTAACATTTCAAACAAGACTAAGCTCCAAACAAATTTTCATGCAATTTGCATACTAGATACATGACTGATAAAAAAAATTGAAACATTGCTAATATACTCAACAAGCACTACACCGGGATATACCTCAAGACGAAAACCGAAAATTCCAATAGTCTAAATATTATTGCAAAACCATTTTTTTATGAAATATGAACTTAATTTAAATAGAAAATTGTTTTGCAATATAATACGAAAAGGTACGGCGCAAGAGTACATGTTTATATCAATATTATAACAACAATAGCTACATAACAACCAAATAAGCTCACATGGATCTCCCTAACAATTAAGTGCTAAGTATAATTTATCAAAAGTAATAAGTTATAAATTTTACTTATTATTGTAATGACTTATTACTGTTGCATGATATAAATAAATGGAAATAAAAAACTTAAGAATTTGTTTTGGTTTATCTAGTAAACTTAATACTTCAAGGAAAAAGTTTAGTTACTATCTCTTCAATTACATGTATGACAAATGCACAAATAAAATCAAAATCAAGTAGATTCTAGACAAATACAGCATTAAGATAATAATCTTGCAACATCTCGTGAATTAAATCTTATTTTTCATAATAAACAAATATTATCTTAATTATGTAACTTTTAGGCTTGTTGCAATTATCCTGATCTAACTAAAGACTTTAATTCATTTAACAAAACCTCACAACATTGATATAAACATATATCTTATCAATACGGATTGTACCTGCCGCGGCGGATCGCGGGTCTGAGGCTGGCGTAGTAGGGCGAGTAGCCGCCGCGGTAGGAGCGGCCTCGCCCGCGCGCCCCTCTGGGTGGCCGGTTGGTTGAGGACAGCCCTGGCTTATTTGTGCGCTTTGGCATCACCTGGAATATTGTTATCAAATGACATAGAACATATATTAAACATTTATAACTGTCAGCCCTTACACACTCAGTTTAGATGAATAAATGAAAATACAAACAATGTTTTACATGATATAACTAAGTTCAAACAACATATGTTTAATGAATTGCTTACCTTAATTTGTCTGCCTCTAAATAATGATTCATCCATAGCCATTGCAGTTTGTACACTGTCTTTGTCTCCAAATTCAATATAAGCAAAGCCTTTGGGGTGACCATCAAATTTATTACATAAAATAGTAACCCTGTAAGAAGCAAGGATTGAGAAAATGAGGCATTAAAGTTACAAATTGAATAATGTAACCATATTTTTACTATGTTACTAAATTAAACACTTAATATACCTTTAAATACAAAGATAATAATGTTTCTATTAAAATAATTGTTTACCTATTAATGGATCCACAACCATGAAAATGCTGTTCCAACTCCTCAGCTGTTGCTCCATAATCCACATTACCAACATACACTGATCTATTGTCGGCTTCTATTTTCTCTTCCAATGACATATTCAGTGGGCTTGCTAATTAATAGAAGAATAAATGTAAAATATATACTTGTAAATTTAATAATTAGTTATAAATGATTTGTACATACTAATTCCAGGCGGGCTTCCCATACTCATCTGTTTATCAACTTCAGTTTGCATCTGTTTTAATTTTTCTGCTTCCTCTTCCATCTCCTGCACTCGGGCTTTGATAGCTGCTATGTCAGGTAAACCTGTACCTGATGCCTCATCACCTCCCTTAATAATAAAGCACAATATTAAAAAACATTATCCTACCCAAACAAATTAATACATATTTACAAACTTATCACTTTCAATATAATATGACTAGGGTAGTCATACCCTTATTACACACAGCTATGGTCTTCTTAATTAGAAAGCAAGTCATGGTATTTATTATTGTCTATTACATATTTCTATAATTATTGATTACACCATTAGAACAAATTAATTACCTTATTAGGCCTCATAATGAAGGATAATAATTACCAATTAAGGTTTATTTGAGCCAAATTACTCAAATAATTGAGCTTTACCTAGAGTTCTAATATGTTACCATCCATTACATTAAACACTGACAACAATGATAGGTGATATTTAACACATATATTACAAACTGCACTTTTAATTAGAAATGCAATAAAATTCGTTAAATATAGACTACGCCTTTACAGCGCGTCTGTTTGGTTTCCCATAGATAGCATCGCGTCTGCGTGTTATTTTTATTATGTCAAAAACTATAGGTATCCTAGGTTTTGATTTTTACCGCTTCTACTTAAATAAGTTGCAAACTTCTGGATATTATTTATATCATACTTACACCCGAACTATTATCGGTCATGTTAAGAGAACCGTTGGCTCCATCTAAGTGATTGTTCTCCATTGAATCTAAATAATCGTGTTCTGCCATATTTCACTTAGAACTTCGAATAATAAACTTATAAACACAAGTAACTGAAACACTTAATAGAACACGTATTTCACTTTTAAAATTGATATTGTTATTTACGCTTAAACAAGTTTGTTTTCAATTTAATTTCTCGAATGAATATCTTCTGACGTACCGGTAACCAAATTGGCAAAACTTTTTAATCGACTGACCTAATTATTTACTCAAAAATATACTTGTACTTTTATTTTCAAAATTTAAAAGGTTTATTTTATTTTAATAACTTTAACAAACATTGTGTTATTAATGTAATATTAGTGGATTTTAGTTTATATTTTTATTAAACGCCAAAACAAAAATTGTCATTGATCTATGACATATCACAGAAGTGGTTTGGCAATTGACTCTACTTGAATTCTAAGTTGAATCCATAGAACAAAATCTGTTCTAGACTGAGTGTCATGCATTAGATACATAAGTAAAACAACTTTGGATTTGTCTATATGTGAATTTCGAAAACACTTAGGAACATCAATACAAATACATTTTGTAGTGATTAAATTTTGTAAAACCGATTTCTTCCTGCTTTTTTGTGAGTGCAGCCGACGTTCATCGATAAGACGTTGTCACGTCAAATAGGCTGCCCTGCATAAAAAAATGATAAAAAGTTATTTATTATCAGTCTCGTACACTAAATATATTTTTAGTAGTTCGGTTTACGTACTTGAATACTAACTTTTTAAATTTTGATGCAACTAATATCTTACACATTAGTAAGATTTAAAAGCGCTCATCAAATAAGTTTTTAAATCATATGATTTTTTTAGTCAAATATATCAACGCCAATATTTAAAAGAAGGCATAGATAGGTACATACAATATAAATTAAAATAAAAGGAATGTATAATATGCTTGGTTGTTTTATTTAAAAGTAGGTACTTTATTTATATTTAACCTCCTAATCAAAAAAGGTACCATATTTTTATAGATATAATACTAAAACGTCGATAAAAATAACATACTCACTAATGCCAATACTACCTAGTGGAGGCACCTTTGAGTATTAAGCCAGAAAGGAGTCGCCATTACGCGCGTCCCCCTCTGTCAAAGTACGAACCCGCTGGACATACGCGTTATATAAAACTGTTTCTCGACCCTTCCGCGCCATTCCGGTATGATGCTTGTTAGTGTAAAGAGCTCCGACAAAAATGACTGGATGCAGTATATTCGGCTGTAAAAAAAGGTCTGACACATCAAGTGTACAAAAAGACAACGTGACATTTCATCTGTAAGTATTTTCTTAAGTAATATTATCGTATATTATAAGAATACGTGAAAATCAAATAAATATTCATTGCCGAGTAATGCCGAGTCAATGTTGCCAGTTTATTGCAAAGTTCCGCACTACGACGTTTTTTGTGGCTTAATTTTTTTATTTGCATAATTTTTTTACTAACAGATGGTACTTACATAGCGATCATATTGTTCAATGACTTAAGTAAATATGCTTTACTATTGATTAGTTGTCCTGTTCGTGGATTCGCTCACAAGTACTTTGAAGGTTTGCCCGACACTTCAAATTTTCTTATTATACTAATGTCTTTAATTAATGAAGAAAGGACGTGAAAAATTATAAAAATTTATCACATGAATTTATCCTTATAATGGTTATTTTCCTAAGTTGGTAGTTAGCCACACCAACGCCGGTTTACGTCATTTTAGAGAGGGGACACATACTATTTTTTTATCGATAAATTATTGAACGAATGAACAATATAATGTAATTATGGATACATTTTTTTAGTTTGAAATAAAACAGTTTTATTTTTATTATAGATTTCAAAAGACCCTATCCGTGACACATGGATAAAAGCTTGTGAAAATCACAGAACATGGCTACCCAAACGTACAAGTAAAGTTTGCTCCGATCATTTTGATACGTCATGTTTCTTGTTGCTGGCTAACAACAAAAGAAAATTAAAGGAATCAGCAACACCTACTTTGAAATTACCAAATGTAAGTTATATCTAGTTTCGATGCAAACATGTAGGGATCTGTAATAACGTATTATGTATTCCATATAGTTTTGAACATCCACTGGAGTAACTAAAAAACGATTAATTGCTTTTCCAACACCAATGTATACCTATTCTTTACTTCAATGTATACCTTAAAATATAACGGTTTTCAGAAATTTATTCTGTCAACATACGAAGCAAATAGATCTTTATGATTGTTATTTTAAACTAACCTTCTACTTGCGAATTCGTCTGGGCGGATTTTGGATTGTAACAATTTTTTGACTATCCCTTGGGGACCTTACACATTTCCGGGATAAATCATAGTCTGTGTAGTGTGCTTGTTCCCTACACCCCCCAAATTTCATCGAAATCGGTCAAGCCGTTAAGCGTGAAAGAGAAACAAACACAAATAAAAATTCATACTTTCACATTTATAATACTATAGTCCGCTTTACATTTGTGTAAGTGATCGCCAAAAGCATTATACCTTGTCTCCTTCAAACTTAAACACAATAACAAAATTAATTTGCAGCTCAATAACGCGTTCGTCATATAAGTATGACAGTACAAGATTGAAACACTGATTTACTATTACAAACTTGTTGTCGCGTTAACAAAGTATGGCGCGATTTGTTATTGAAGCGCAACTAATTTTGTAACCGTGTTTAAGATGATAGAGACATTTATTGGAGCAGGACTCGCCTTTCAGACTGAGTATCAAACCCAGTAAAAACCGGTTCAAACACAGAAACAGGGGTCAAACTAAGCACAGGACGCGCGCTTCAAGTCGACTGCAATTCTACACTATCCGTGTGCAGTCACATAGATACAAAGCTCAACTTACGCCTCACGGACTGTAGTAATGTTATTTTATATGTTATTTTGTAGGCTGACTTCGAAAAACCAACCGATTGCCAACCAGCGAAAAAAATGAGATTTGAGACTGAAACCTCGGCTAGTTCACCACCCCACTCATCAACTTTTCGCTCTGAGTTATCAACAAATCATGTTTTACCTACTACAAGTACTAATGTTTCTTGTTATAAATTGGACCAAGAAACACCAAGAAAACGTAAATTAAGAAGAATAATAGTTCAAAAAAACAAACAAATTAAAAGACTTCAGTCGGAAACACGATATTTAAAAAAGAAAGTTGCTAGTTTAAAAGAAATACTTGATGAGTTAACCAAAAAATCTAAATAAATTTTATCGACATTCCTTATCGACATGGTGGTAGCTCTAATTATCTCGGGATTGTTGCGTATGTGTGCTGTACATGTAACGTGTAAAGATACGATTTCTTTAAATGTGTGCGTTGCGGTTACTCTTGTAAGCAAATTAGGTTTGTGTGCGTGTGTACAAACATTGTGCAATTTGTTTCTGTAGTAAAATTTTGTCTGTGTGAGTGCCTCGTCCCCCGCCGATGTTTTGGCAGAAAAATTAATTAGCATCGTTCGAGTGATGGCGTCTCCTTTCTGGCTTAATACTCAAAGGGAGGCACCCATTCAGATGCGAATTATAGACTTCAAAAGTAGCTAATATGAGCTATATGTGTATGTAGTACTAGACCCTAGTCTATATAATTTGTTAGTATTAAAAACTCGTATACTTTTAACATTAAACACATTTTTTTTTAAATTTTATCGCCAAAGGAATTTTTATCAAAATGGTCCCGTGATAAAGCGTGAGTAATGTCCACTGCCCAGTGATGATATCTTGGGGGTTTTCTCTCAAATGTAGGGGGAATCATGGTGTATATTTAATATTTTTTATATAAAAACGAATGATACTATTTTTTTATATTTTTAATTAATATTTGAAACTATCTGACTCCGGGAACTTGGTTTCGCTATTATATGATTTTTTTACATAGCCTTCCCTTTTAGAAGCTACCAACATATTATGGAACATATTTCTGTTTTACCCCTCTCTCTATAGATTGTTCGCTTATCCGGTATAAAAACTAAATTTTTCCATCTTTGTTATATTATTCCAATTTTCAGAAAATAAATAACTCGAATTGGTCAAACCCACTTCGGTTTTTGCGCTTAGCAATATATTTTGCGATTCATTTATATTTATATACATTACCTTTCGAACCGAGGCTACAACTAACTTTAGGGGTTCTTCATATTTAGGGAACTTGAAGTTGATCTAGGGGAGACATTCCTTGTGAATTGGCATCACTGCTCAGCGTAGCCAACTCTACCAACTTTTAGGTAGATCTACCAACTTTTTAGGTAAATCTAGCAAGTCGTAGGAAGATCTACCAACTTTAAGGATTTTTCTCAAATCTACTTTACCTTATAAAAAAAAATCCACCAACTTTATGTTTATAAAATTTTGTTTTAATTTTAATTTGTTTAATTTTCTTTTATGCACACAATAAGTTAAAAACAGCGCGCTTTTGCGTTTTGACAGTTGAAATATATCAATATACATCAGCCAATAAGAAACCTCGGCTTATTTATTTCGACTAATGACTAACTTCAAGACTCTCATGAACTTACTATGTATTTTGATATATAAAGCGCAGCGTTGAATGTTATTAAATAAAGTATTTTAGTACTATTGGTCTATCTAAACATTAAAAAATAAAATGATTAGTAATGAAAGTGAAAATGAAGAAAATTCTCCTCCACGAAAATTGGGGAAAATTAATTATGATCAAAAATATTCAAAATTCTGGGAAAAAGAACCAGAATATGCAGGTTGGATTAAGCATTTCAGTTTCCGGCCCCGATTGTCAAGTAAATTATGTAAGATTGTCCATTTTGATTTTTTTGAAGTTATACTTCTTTAGGCGCTTATGAAAATAATGAAATTTTCATCCCCCGTGACACAAAATTAGGAGTTATTATAGTGCGCGAGTAGATAGGAATAAACAATCTACAATAAAAAAAATAGATATCTGAAGTTCTATGCCAAAATTTTGATGACCATAATGACATTTGTCATTTACCTTTTAAACAAATAAAGGAGTTTTAATTTTTTTCAAAGAAATTTAGCAATGCTTTTTGAATTATATATAATCAAAGTGATTTAAATTGAATATTTAAACCAATCGTGAACCTCTATAAGTCGAACATCAAGAGATGCCAAAAAATTCGAGTTATAGAGTTTTCAACTTATGGAGGATTTCGACTTAGGATTTTGATTCGACATAAAGAGTTTGAGGTTTATTCTTATAAATTAAAAAAATTAACCCTGACACAAAGCAAGCAAACACGTGTTTCCATGAGTCATAAATTTATTATTGTATACTCCTAAAATGTTTTCTAAGTAACAATAGTGTACTCACATTGTCGGCAAGTTCTTAAAGTCGGTAACTTATTTTTGTTCGAACAATAAAGATAATAAATTCCAAATGATCAATTTGTAAAGGTTGTAAAATAAAACGTTCCTATGTTCGAGATACAGAGGTCAAATTTAATTTTTCGAGTTATAGAGTGAAAATATGTACCAAAATGGCTTGAGGGACTCGGTGATTATTTCTATTAACAGAGGGTCAAGATTTCAACTAATGGAGGTTTTGGTGTTTTAAGGAAGGGAACAAAACTTTTTCGAGATTTGGAGGTTTTTGACTTATCGAGGTTCGACTTAACGAGGCTCTACGTACTAATTAATATTTGTGAAAAAACTGTGCTCATCAACCTTCCTAAGTCTTCATTACAATTGAGGTTAACTATCAGTTTGTATTATTATTATCGAGTAATGTTTTGATTAAAAAAATTGTTTAATCAAAACATGTAATTTTTCTCTAGCAAATATAAGGACAAACAAAAACAATTGAATCAGTGTAAGTCACTAAATTGAATACAAAAAAAGTGTCTCTTTCGCTGTGAAACATCAAAAACTGAGGTGGAACAAAGCCAAACTATTTTTAATAATGCCAAAGAAGTATATCTTCTTACGCGCGTACATAAGTACACGCACCTTTTTGTTATTTTTTTTTTACTATAATACTATTGTGATGTGATTTATTACTTTTTACGAAAAAAAAATAAATAAAAGGTATCACATCTTAGGGTAAGATTTTATATAAAACTACTATTATAGTTGGTAGATCTACCTACTTTTCGAATTGAAGATAGTTGGAAACTACCAACTTTTGAAATTGTATCTACCTACTCGATAAAATTAAAGTTGGTAACACTGTACTGCTAATGTAATTCCCATACAAAATTGTTTAATAACGTTAATGCGTCACGCCTGTCGAAAAGTGATTTTGTCTCAAATCTTTATTCAATAATGCCAAATCTCAAGTATATAACAAAACTTTGAACGTTGTAATTTGTTTATTGTTATGCTTGATATAGTTGTTCTCCGAGCAGCTGTCTTTGTAAGTGGAGGAAATATCCATGGTGTTTATTTAACAAATTAGCCGTGTTCATTTTTGTAAATGATTATTATTGAGAGCCGGTTCCGAAGTTTTGAATTGATTTAAGAAAAAAATGCCAAAAATAAATATCTTAAGAACATCAAGCGAGTACCCGAACTTTATGTTTTTATATTTGTAATTTTTAGGTTTTTGTTTGTATCAGCTGGGTGCATGTAGTTTATCTCAGTTGGAAATTATCAGAATTGTCAGATCTTGAACAGTAAAATGCCTCTAACGGCTGATGTAGCGGCACAACAAGTGCAGGTAAGCATCTTTTTCAACTATGATAATATTGAGCAAGTATATATTAACATTTATATAATATCATCAACAAATAAATTTTTACTATCAAGAGACATTCATACAGTGAGTAAAGTGTAGTTTTTTTTGGCAAACTGCACATTAATAATAAGTATACAATATAATCTAGAACAGGGTGAACTACAAGCCTTAAAGTTCTTATTTCTATATTCTTAGCCAACATGTAGTTAATGCATATATATGGTATGGTAATGGTGACTACACTATGAAAAGATTACAGGAAGCCATAACAATAAATTAGAAGTTTAACCGAGAATTTCCTTAAAGCTAAACAGGCATGGTGATTAAAACTTTTAATTTGTTAAAGAGTTAATAAACAAAAATCTTTATGATTGTAACACTGCTACTTAAAGATTTTATAAAATGATTGTTGTTGAAAGTGAAATAAGTTTAATTTTGCTTCTGGAAAACCACTAATGTATTACCTAAAATGTAATTGTATTATTACTTTAAAAATTAAATTGACTATGCATTTATAATTTTATATAGTGCATAAAGAATGTTTTGTTACTTTTAGGAGAGACTGCGATCTATGCATAGATTAATATATGATATAGAAGCAGAAAGAGGTCGTAATGAACAATGTATTGAGAGTATACTTAGAGCTGAGAAGACAGCAGAAAACTCACCAACTGCTGAAGATTCTGGTTCATCACAACAGGTATGTTTTGCTTACTTGAAATTATCATTATAGTATAAACCAAGAACAGTGGTAGTTGTATATTTTATAGAATTGGTAATTAAAAAATTGTTAAATTTATTAAACAGTGCATCAGTAAAGACTAACCTAACTTACAACTAAAAATAAAATCCTATTAATATGTGCTATTTGTGAAAATAGTATTTTATCCAACCTTTACTGTGGTGCATAACACTTGTATACTTGTTACTATTACTTAAATAAGGTTAGAATGGGATATAATTTAAATGAAATGGCAATGTGAGAACTAGCTTTTATCTTCCAAACATTTTCCTACTTAAAAAGGTGGTCTATTGTTTTCTCAATAACTCTACTAGTAAGTGGAATTTATATTAAACATAAGACATCATCACTAATGTTGTAATGGTGAAGGTAATTTGTATTTTTGTATTCGTGACAAATAAACACAAAAATTTACTGGGTAAATTACAAAATTTAATTTACCAGTAGAATGCTACAATATTCAAAGTGACTTTGGGTACATGTATTCCCAAAATTCCTCATTGTGTCTATCTAATATTAAATGTTACAGCAAATGCAGTTAAAGAACCTATACAAAAATGGTTTGAATGCAGCAGAACAGGAAGAAAGAGTTCTGCGAGCAGCGTTATCAAGGATTTATGAAATTCGGGCCATCAAGAATGAAAGAAGAATTCAGGTACACAATTGTGCTGCAGTGATATATAACAATCGATATTTATGCTTATATATATTTATCCACAAACATACTATTGAAATAATAGCAGAATTTGCTAAGGGTGTGTCATTTGCGGCCCATTCTCCAGATGTGGACGCACCCTTATACAAAAAACTTAAAAAAATAGAAGATAAGAAATAATAGTAACCTATCATTATATTAGAGGGCCCTATAAGTTTTTGAATTTGTAATAAAATAGTTTAGGTTAGACTTTTGAATAAACATACTTACGGTTTCAATAAATTAAATAATGTTTAGGCACATTTTTTAAAACTAATTTATTACATGGGTCTCCTTTGGACTCCTTTCTCCGCAATTAGACTCGTAAATGGTCCGTTGTGCGTACTAATTTATTACATGACCATGGATACAAGTTCTTCAGTCGGACGTTTATTTATTTGTGCCCATGATTCCTCATTTGTGCTAAGATAAAAGAAAATGTTGATTAAAGTTAGTACTGTGGTTGTTAACAAGGTTACAATTTTCTTTCCATAACCATTTCTGTGAATGATTTATACTTCATTTATGTTGGTTTTTATTTGTACAGACTCAAACTCAAAATAACTTTATTCATATATATAAACTTGTTTACCTATATCAATAATATATATATTATTCATATAGGTAAACAAGTACACTTATGAACATCAGAAAAGAAGTTAAACTAATTCTAAATTTACATTTTCTACCAGTTCGCGAGTCAACGGCGTAGAGCGGGCAAGAAACTTTCCGCCACTCTTTTTAATCGCTAAGTTTTGAGTCATACAAAATGTTTGAACTTAGATTTTAGTTTTCTACCGTGTTTTGTTTCTTCTGTGCTATAATGTAAATAAATAATCCACATTCGTTAGGCAAGGCACGCGGGCAATAAAGAAACGATAGGTTGTGGAGCCCTAATGAAAATGCTGCTAAGCGCAGCGCAGACTTTGCCCCTGCATGTGGGCAGAGTGGGTGAGCGTGCGCCCCCCTTGTGCGGGGCTGTTCCAGCTGATGGAGGTCACGTGGCACGTGCCGGAGACGCTGTTGCAGCTTTAGTTCGAGTCTCCGACAAAGAGGAGAATTGGATATTGGCTGAGGCAATTATTTATTAAATAATGTATATATACTTAAGAACCTAAAGTATGAAAAATACAAATTTTACATTCATGCACATGAACAAAGATATGTGAAAAATATTAATTATAGAAAATTAAATTACTAGTATGTAGTGTGCCTGTCGAAGGAGCATTGTAAAATAAATAATAATACAAAGAAATTAACGAGGATGTGATACTACTATAGATTTTTTGTTTTAAAAATTCAGTATTTTTTCTAATTGAAATATTTACAGAAAATTCAAGTTTCTTTACGTACATAGAAAATATTTTTTTCACACAATTTTATTCTAAATGTAAAATTATTGTTTAATATATGTTTTTTACATTCATGTGAAAACTATTTCTAATTGCCAGGTGGTGAGCTGGCTCCCAGCACAAGGGAAGTATGAAGTTGACGATATTGATGAAGAGCAGAAGAATCGTCATGTGCTCAGCAAACGTCGGGTGGTGCCTTTACCCCTGATGAGAGCTGATCCCAGGACTGATGAGCACGCGCTTTTCCCCAAGGGTGCAGTGGTTATGGCACTTTACCCTCAAACTACGTGTTTTTACCGGGCAGTTGTGAACAGGCTCCCGGCTTCAGCTGCTGATCCTTATGAAGTTTTGTTTGAGGTTTGTTGATATTATCGTTTTTACTTATTTTTTGAAGACTTTTTGATTTTCTGTTCATATCTTTACAAATTCTATGCGAATCCTCCAACATGTTGTCTCGAGAAATGTACTCGACACATATAAAAATGAAAGAAGGGAAGTTTTAAACACTGTAAAATATCAGAAAAAGTAAATAAATGTCTTCTAATCTAGTCTTCGTACTTCGCTCACTCCAGTGAGCTTCCGTCCTGCCCTTCAGGCGATTGACCACCCCGAGACGGCCCAAGCCGAGGTCCGAGTCTTGGAGACGTCCATGCGCTAGTCGCAGGAAAACGCCCATTCCGGCCGAGCTGCGGTCGTCAATACAGCCCGAGCTGAGCTGTAAAGGCCCTTAAGGCCAACAGCGAGATTCTATTAAAAAAATCTAGTCGAACCTTTTTCGAGATGACATAAAAAGACGATTTGAGCCTGACGTACAGACCCGAGCTGTAAGTCAAGTTCGGCTCCGTACTTCGAGAGCAAACGTCTCTGGTGAGAGAACATCGAGGTATTTATTTATGAGGCTAATAAATTGATTATCCGGTCATTTATTATATAGCCTTAACGTTTACATAAAAAACAAGATGAGATCTATATTTATACTATATTTTTATATGCCTTCGTCCCGCTCCTAAACAAGACTGTTATTGTTACTTTAATACAAACCAGTGGTTTTCACTACCATGATTTATATTATTTTGTAAAATGTTGATTATGATATTTCCTATATTTGGGATTGCTACGAAGTAAACGAAGATTTGGTTAAGGGCCGTTCATAAAATACGTTCGCGTACAAGGGGAGGGGAGGGGTCTGGCTGAGTGTGACAAGATGTGACACGGGGGGTCAACGGCAACGTGACGTTCGCCGTTTATTATTTTTTGACATGAGCGCTAACTCTGTGGCGCGACTCTAACGGCGTTATCCGTCACAACTGTTTCTTTGTTTTTGTGACGAAATATTTCGGCCCCTTACTTGTTTAAAGTTTTAAAAGCAGCCACTGTGATAGACGAAATAAGTTATAAAGAAACGAGATTTAGGTTTAAAAGCATGATCGTATGTCAAAATCCAATATGTTCTTAACACGCGGTAGCCACACTGTCTCGTTTCTGCATCTTATCCTTATTACTTAAAGTATTACAAAAACAGTGTAATAAGACAGCCTTGATTATGGCTAAAGAAAAGGTCTAATCTTTATATAAATAAACTTTGTGAAACATATAAACGCGAAATTAGTACGTAATTTACATAACGTGGTCAGCGAAAAGCTGAGTTACGTGAAACGAAATTATATATAAATATATATTGTGCGTTATGTATAACAAAAGCCCATTTTCAGGATTCTTCGTACGCGGACGGATTCTCCCCCCCGGAACGCGTAGCTCAGCGATACGTGATCGCTATCAAGGAGGGCAAAGGCCGAGCCACCTGACCCCGCGCCTCCTCTGCCCCTTCTCCCCCTTCACCGTCCTCACCCCCTTCGCCTCCCAACGACTCACGTACCCTTACGCCCACCGACTCTGAATAAGCAGCCCCCATTCGCACCATTTATATTTTTATACAATTGATTGACTCTGAACTCGGGCAGAATAGTTTATCTATTTAAGATTGACGATGTTTATCTATAAAAGAACTTACTGATTAATAAACTTGGAGAAGAGATAACTAGAACTGAACTGAGATTTTGTAAATATTTCTAATACGTTTTAGTAATTGTACCCAGTAGAAATAAAGGTGTATTCATAATTTTAAGTTAGTATAAGTTACGCGCAAATCCTAAAACTAATGAGATCTTATGTTTTGATTTTTACGTATATCCATGAAAATTAAAAACATATTTGTGCTTCAAAAAGCATGCTCATGGATCATTTCCACGTCTTAGTTTTATAATTATAAAATTGTATAGACTTGAATGTGTGAGTTGCGCCAATATAAATTATATATATTTAGTTAAGATTGTGAATATTCCCAAATATGTTAGTAACTCAATTATAATATGATTAATGTAGTTATTATTATATACATTAATAATTAAGATGTACTTTAGCCTATATCTTCTCGATAACATAGCAAATATTTTTTACAAGTAGATGTTACTATAAGGAAAGTACGTTTTGTTGTATTTAGATTATGTGAATAAAACCTATGAAATATATTGAATTTTATTTCTTATTTCCATAATTAATCAACATGTTAAAATACTATATTAGACTCGTGTTCCAGAACTGAATTCCGTTTCAGAAGTTTGACAGTGCTCAAGTGGAAATTGTTAATCAGCTACAGATACCGGCAAACATCATGAACAAATATCCTTGACTGCGGCGTCGGGCGGTGGTCCGCGGCGGCGGGAGAGTGACGTATCGATCGCGTGATTGGTAAATCAGTTGACGTTTGTGTCCCGTGCTGCGCAAACTTTCCCCCACTCCCTTGTTTAATGTTCAAGATGTTTGCCGGTATCTGTACCTATTAGAATGTACAAACAAGATTTCTGCAAAAATAATTAGTTTTGATGAAATCTTATCAATATTTTCTGTAACCTAGTTGATACTTTTAGAAGATTTAGGATTTATCTCAGCGGCTTTACCGGCAGGCTGAGTAGGCTGGGCCTTGTGGTGCAAATTTAGCTCAATAACTTTTTCTTGCCTTAGCTTTCAGATCAAAAACTTGACGCGCTTTTCAAATCGCGCGACTAGAATTATGGTATTTTTCATACAACTGTTCACATGTACCCGTTAACGCGCGTCAACCCCGCTCAGAGAAAAAGTCTCTAGACCAGGTGATCGCGCGTTGACGCGCGCTTTAATATTAATGTAATGTCCGTTTGCTGTTCAGATGAGCGCGCCTTTCATCCGATCGCATGTAATTTTATTAATTTTCGTAATTATATTTTGTTCTCGCTTTTTAAAATGAGTGAAATTGAAGATATTGACATCGACTTACTAATCGATGAAGAGGAGAAAAAGGTCAGCAAGTTGGAATATAGCAAATTTGTATAAAAAATATAATATAAATTGTATTTTTTTTCAAAATTGGATAAACCAATGTGTACGTTTTCTTTTTCTATATTTTTCTTTATAATATAACCACAAAATAATAGCCTCTTCCACGTCCATTTTCTACGTTCTACCGAACTAGACTGACGAGTACTCTCGCCAACGCGCGTTAGCGCTCATCATCTGAACGCTCTTCAAATTTGATCGCGCGTTAACGCGCGTTACATGTGAACATAGCCTTATAGAAATAGTAACTTTAAGTAGTACATGATTAGTTTTTTATTGTTTTTAAATGGTGAGTTTTCAGAATAAAATCTAGTTCTCCTTATTTCATTTCATTGCTTGTGGAATAGAAGATAAAAAAATATGTTTATTGCGCAAAAAATATACCTGTCGAGGCCAACTAGCTTAATTAGCCGTCCAATTAACAGCCTAGCCTACAACATTTAATAAACTGGCTGGCTAAACATTCGTACGATAGTCATTATTTGGCAGAAAGGTGAAACATATGACTTAAAAATTATTTCTTTTAAACTATTTCGAATTCCTCGGTCTAATACAAACTATTTACGTAACTCAGTCATGTATCGTATACCTACAATTTACGCAAATATATGTGTCCAAAATATTATTATATATATTAAATGTAACTAAAAAATAATTTAAAAATTCTGGCATCTTTAATTAATAATGGCTTTGTTATTCTTCCTTTATTTTAAATATATATTATAATGATCAAGAATCTTAAACTTTGAATTTATTGTAACTTTGTTATATTTTTTGTATAAATAGGTAAAACTGTGCCTTGGTTGTTTGAATGTGTATTTCGTTTTTGGCTTTTGTGGTACAATGTAATTGTTTGGATATTGAGTAACTGTAGGAATACTGTTGAGCAAATAAATAAATATATTTTTTTTTAATTTAGAACAATTCTATAAATAATTGGGTTCGGGGTTTTGACATTAAAACACAGCTAATAACTTTTACACTTTATTTTAAGACCTTATAAATAAATGGTAAATCCGAAATATACATTTTAAATTTGGAATTTCCGTAATTGATTTAAATTTGTGTCAATGATCAACTTACATACTACATACAAATATAATTAGATGGAAGCAAATAAAAGACTGATTAACACCATTCAGTCGAAAGGAACTTAAAAATAGGTAGACATACCTAAAAGAAACTTGTGATTAATGAGTTACAATAATAGTCACAATAAACTAATTTTAAAATGATTTTGTTTACACGTTTCAATATTAAACTAATATTTTCCTTCAGTGGAAAAGACTTAAAATACATTAAACCCAACGCACACATGGAATTACTCGACGCGATATTAAAAATACACTCGATTAAGCCAGAAATTACAAAAGGCGTAAATTTCGATTTGTTATACTACGCGCCATATTGTTTTGAAGTGTGCGTAAAGGGCGGGTCATAGCGATTTTTTCGGGTAGATTTTATGTTTTTGTGTGACTTAACTATTTATTTTTAAAAACTTTTTACAAATAATGATATATTTAAAACATGTGTGCGATGGTCTTGTGAGCAACGTTTAAATATGGCATACTTAATACTCACGCTCGACATAAATAAATGAGATCAATATACTTCATTTTTATATTCCATTGTTTTACGAATATCACGCAATTTTTCTATTTTTCAACGATATTTTGATGGACGTATAGAGTCGAACGGTTTCTCAAATTCCAGACACCGCTAGTATGATTCCCGTATGTCATTGTCCAAGTATATGTACATACATGTTTAGTTATCTATTGACTTAAACTATCATATTTTTTTAAATTTAACTGAATTAATAAAAAAAAATTCAACATATTTTGTCTTACATTTTCTTTTCAAATAGCAAAATATTGTTTGACAGACAAATACTGAAATGGATCACATTACCATACCTAGTGTACGGTTGTCGCTTTCATACGTTCTGTATCTAATCTACCATGAGTTCGAATTTTTTACATTATTTATTTTTAATAAATTGACAATATACATAAATTGTAGACTAAAGATGTGTTACTATGGTTACGGCCTTTCCATCTCAAACGGTAACCATGGTAACAAAAATAATATTAACATGCCCAGTTAGGCACATATAAAATCGCATTTAAAAATCGAAATATATCAAACCGTCGTGGGATTTGAGATTTGATTTGCAGTTAACTTTATTGTTCGTGTAACGAGATTTTTTACCTACTAAAACTGTGTTCATGTTGTATGGAAATTGTTTTTAACTAATTCTGAGCGTCACTACGAGTCAAGCATTGATATACAAAAAACCCAAGATGCACCCCAACCCCAAAAAACCCCCCCAAAAAAGGGCCCCCCCTTTTTTTTTGTGCCCTTTTTTTTTTTTTCCCCCCCCCCGGGGGGGGGGTGTTTTTTTTTTTTTTTTTTTTTTTTAATTTTTTTTTTTCCCCCCCCCCCTTTTTTTTTTTTTTTTTTTTTTTTTTTTTTTTTTTTTTTTTGGGGGGGGGGGGGGGGGGGGGCCCCCTTTTTTTTTTTTTTTTTTTTTTTTTAACCTTTTTTTTTTTTTTTTTTTTTTTTTTTTTTTTTTTTTTTTCCCCCCCCCCCCCCCCCCCCCCCCCCCCCCCCCCCCCCCCCCCCCCCCCCCCCCCCCCCCCCCCCCAAACTTTTTTTTTTTTTTTTTTTTTTTTTTTTTTTTTTTTTTTTTTTTCCCCCCCCCCCCCCCCCCCCCCCCCCCCCCCCCCCCGGCCTTTCTTTTTTTTTTTTTTTTTTTTTCCCCTTTCTTTCCCTTTCCCCTTTTTCCCTTCCCTTCGTTTTTTTTTTTTTTTTTTTTTTTTTTTTTTTTTTTTTTTCTTCCCCCCCCCCTTCTTTTTTTTTTCTTTTTTTTTTTTTTTTTTTGAGTCAAGTAAAATATTTTAAATACAAAAAGAACCTTGCTGTTAGGGAGCATTCAAGTATTACGTAACGAATTTTGGGGAAGGGGTCCTTTTGAAAAACGTTACGATGCGGGGCGGGGATTGAATTACGCGTTATTTTAATATTATTTTCGACTTTCCAGTACTTTACACCTCATAATGGTAACTTTTAGGTATAAAGAGTTACTAGGTGGTCACGAAACGTTTTACTGTACTAGGGTACAGAAAAACGTTACGGCGCGTTACATGGGGAGGGGGGGTCAATCTCCAAAAATTGCGTGACGTAATTCTTGAACGCTCCCTTAAGGAAACGGCGAGACAATATCACCCCTGAATGTTAAGGGTGGATCCACCCCTAAATTTTTATTTTATAGACAATTTTTTTTATGATACAGTATTCAAAAATACATACAATTTGTATGAAAATGGTCACGTGACAAAGAGTTTGCTTATGTCATTCCCATACATATAAATAAGTGTTAGTGCTTAGTCAAAAATATATCTGTTCTCAATCACCTTATATAATCTTTATTCCAGTATTTAAATAATGAAACAAATTAGGAAAATATTTTGATTATATTTTTTTTGAATATATGAAATTCCGTTACAGAATTGTCAAATTACATCGCTACAAAATTTTTACATAACTATACATATATATGGACACCGTGTCTTAGTAAATTATACGTCGAATTGATAACCTCCTTTTTAAAGCCGGTTAAAACTAATGCTGACGCAGAATTGTATTAAAATTAACGATGACTATATTTTTTTACTATATTTCTTTGATTTACTTACATTAAACGTCACTTAATTAGTCAAATAGTTTGCAAGAGCAAATTTGTGACATATATATATTGATTTGATGTTAAATATTTCGTCAAATTTAGCGCTTAGAGAGCTATGATTATCATTTCAAAGTTGGATTAATTCAAATGTCATCTGAAACAAATGTTAGTTAGTTAACAAAATTGCGTACAAAGTTTTTTTAATAAATTCACACAAAACTTGTGAGCGATTGAATAAAAATCAGTGGCACTACAAACTTTTTAGGCCTGGGCCTCATTTCTGTATCTGTTTTATGATCATTTGTCCACTTAATAGGCAAGTAGGTGATCACCTTCTGTGCCTGACACACGCCATCGATTTTTAGGTCTAAGTTAAGCCGGTTTCCTCACGATGTTTTCCTTCACCGTTCGAGCGAATGTTAAATGCGCACATACAAACAAAGTCCATTGGTCCATTGGAGCCGGGGATCGAAACTACGACTTCAGGGATGCGAATCGTACGCCGAATCCAACAGGCTGCTCAAAGCGATTTAATAATAAAAGTTAAATCTTTTTAATCTATAAATTTGTAAATATTTTTTTTTTCGTATAATAAAATATAATATATAAAATTCTCGTGTCGCGGTGTTTGTAGATAAACTCCTCCGAAACGGCTTGACTTATTCTCATGAAATTTTGTGTGCATATTGGGTATGTCTGAGAATCGGACAACATCTATTTTTCATCCCCCTAAATATTTTTTTTTAATTTCTAGATAAATTAATTTTTTTTATGATACAGCATTAAAAAATACATTCAACCCCTAATTTTCAGCCCTCTACGATCAACCCCTATTTTTAATTATAAATGATATATTATAATTGGGCTACTATACATAGCAAATCGACGTTTGCCAGGTCAGCTAGTATTCTATAAATACCTCACAAAGCCTGTCTATCGCTGACAAGTCCCTGCAGCTTCCGGGCTACTCCAGCACTTCCGCAGCGAGCTCGCTTCACCACTTCCTCCGTTTCCGACACTCGCTTCAACCCGCCCACTTCGCACGACACGAGCGTGTTTATTGCGTGTAAGTCCTGAAAGAATTAAGACTACCTACAATCACTGCGATGACGTCACAACATGAAACACGTAAAGGAAGTTTTTTCCACCAACTTCTCGAACTCTTTTTAAGTCAGAGGAAGAGCAGCACTTTCCTTTTTTCAGTAATAGACAAGGCTTCAAACAATTCGTCATGATCGTAGAACAATGTCGGATTTGAAAAAAATCCAAAATCCTCTTTTTATCATATTCGGATAATATTGACTAAATATTATGGCTAAATTAAAAAAAAAAAATTCATGTATTTTAAATTTCAAATAAATCAGTCGGTAAAGTGACGGATTTGATAGAAACATGTGATTTTTCTAGAAAACTGTGTAAGTTAATGTTATTTTTTTTATTTTGTTTCAAAACAAACCGTTTGCTTGTATGCCAATTTTCATAATAACAGAATATGAATTAAAATAGTTATGACAAAAACTAACGTGATTATTTTATTTTGTAATGGCTACCCTGTAAAGTTTACTACCTATTTATCAGATCCGTCACTATTCTACGACTATGACGAATTGATTGGGGTGATTACCAAACCCAAAAATATACACATTTACGCGGTAACGGCTTTTCAGACAACAAGATTAAAGCAGATAACAAAAACTCTCTATAACGTAATAATAAGTTAAAATTAATTGGTTCAACCCAATACCCATACATTAATTCTTCCCTCCCGATAACGAATAAAAATGCTAGGTCCCTTGAAATTCGTTATAGAGAGTTTACACATAAAAAATCTTAAAGTTATAGTTCAATGTTTCCCAAGCCTTTCTAAAATTCTTACTCTTTCAATGTACATAATATACAAATACGTAATTTTTAATATTAAAAAATTGTGAATTGTTCACTTAAGAAAGAAATTCCTAGGAAATTGTTAACGAAACACAATAATTCACAACATACAAAGAAACACTGAATTTAATATAGAATTTAGAATAGACTTACCTTAGCGGGACTCCGGCTAAACCGATAAGTGAGATGGTGTTTGTGAGGCGGAGGAGGTGGCGGGGAGGCAGTGAGGGTCTTGACGGAGAGCTGAGGGGCTCCAGACACGCGTTGTCCGCCGGGGGAGTAGGTCGCGTCGCCACGCGCTGCTGGCAACGGCGAAAGGCTGCTCTCCTGAAGCATAACGTAACTTTGACCAAGCTCTTAATGAAATACCTATTTAAATATTTACCTAAATACACTGTAGTCTTTATAACGTAAAACCTATACATTAATCCACTCTTTATAACGCCTTTCTCTATTACGAAGAAATATTTTCATATTAAGACATCAATAACATACTTAAGTGTAATTGTTTTTATAATCAGCTTACGAAACAAACCGTTTGAGGTGCCGAAATTTCTAAGAAAGAAACCTAAGGTCATAGACAGCCGTCTCGCCTTTGTTATTATTAATTGCATTAACACGTGGGCCATTATTCTTAAGGTCGATTTACATCAAACGAGCGAATGCTCATTCTATCCCCACTACATCAAATTCTTCTAGTGTAAACAGGCGTAGAGCATTCTTTCGTTGTTCTTAGTGCGTTCGCAAAGATTCTATAGAATATTCTAAGAATGCTCGTTCGCTTGATGTAAACGGCGCAAGAGCGCGCGAACAGTTGCTTAGAGCGTTCTAGCGTGTTCGGACGTGCTCGCGCCACTGAGCGGTCTTTTCAAAGCGTTCTTGTGTTCTAGCTCTAGCTCTATGTTCGTTTGATGTAAATCGATACCTCTAGCTTTCGTTTACACTAAAAGAGTACGAAAGAATGCTCTTGTTCTAGCTCTAGCTCTATGTTCGTTTGATGTAAATCGACCTTTAGATTACATTGCCTGTCATAGCAAAACACGTCAGGCAAAGTTAACAGAATGTGTTTAGAATAATTTACCTATTGATTGCAATAAAATTAGGAATTATTGTAATTGGTTAAATTTGTTCTTTTTCTCTCTTCCCTTTGTATAATCGCTCTATTATGAAAAAATGTTCGGCCCCTTGAAATTCGTTATAAACAGTGTACACTGTATGTATTTAGACTAATGTGAACGTCGGCGGAATTAGGAAAAATTATTATTTTTGGTCGCTATGCGCAACTATGTAATCTGTTATGGCTTTGTATATTGTCAAAGTGTTTTCTTTTATAATATGTATAACTGCAAGATTACTTATAAATAAATACCTAATAACCCAATACTCTTCTCTAAGTTAGAATATGTTTAAATTACCTTGATTTTTATTTCCACAGAATTACTCCAACTTTACAGTGCGAATTAACTAAACAATAATACCTACACTATTCAACAATTAAAAAATATTTCCCTACATTTTACAACTTATGATAAAAGAAGGAACTTGTGAACTCAGCCATCCATAGAAATTACATGAATATGGTACAAAATGGTACATTCAAGTTGTGTCTTCTGCCTCAAAATCTTACTAGGAGCCCTTAGACAGTTCAGTTCATAAAGTAAGAATCCTAAGTAGGTACATTGATAAAGCCAAGCTCTTTTGAGAGTCACGGGGTCAACAAAAAGGGTCGAATATGACCATTAGTTACGAAATTTAGCAAACATACTCCATTTTTAAAGTAGGTTAAAAATACTTAAAAGTTATAACTCACATCTCGATTTCTTCCAGTGAACCGCAGCGCAAAGTTCTGCATACATTGGACATACACTCTATTGTAGAAGTTGATTAGGTCTCCTCTCTCTGGTGAACCTAAAAAAGTTAAGAAAATATTATCTTTATATCTAATATGTAAAAATGCTGTATCCTAAAAATATTTTTTTTAAATTAAAAAAAAAAATTTAGGGGTGGACTACCCTTAACATTTAGGGGGATGAATGTCCGATTCTTAGACATACCCAATATGCACACAAAATTTCATGAGAATCGGTCAAGCCGTTTCGGAGGAGTTTAACTACAAACACCGCGACACGAGAATTTTATATATTAGATAAAAAGAAATGTATTGTATGTTCGTAATAAACTCGAAACACTCGAGGCCGTATTTGGAAAAAAAATCCCCATCATCCCAGAGTAACATAGGTTCATAATAAATATCGTAAATATAGTTCCAAAATGTTTAAAGAAATAAATTTCATTATTTTAATTTCTATACTCTGATTTTTGATTCCGTAGAATTCTGACAGCTATCATTTTTTGACATGTCAAAAATGGCAAACCTTTTTGGTCAGACACATTTTTCAATTTCAATACGAATGAATATATACATACATTTAATTTGTTAGTGAATATATCCTTTATTAAGTGCGGTGCTCCACATTAAAAGTGGTTTGACGGCGAGTGATAATTACGTCCCTTTTCATCACAAACGGTAAAAAAAGCACACGTAAAGATAACATATTTTTAAATCACGGTGTCACCGTGACCACGCACGCTGTAAAGCACGCAAAACGTCGGATAAATTTAAAATTATGTTAAATAATTGTAAATTTATAATAATACATAACTTTAATCCGGTTAAAAAGTTTTTTCTTTAAATGTGTAAAGGTTATGTCAATCAAAGACAATACTATAACATATTTTTTTTAAAGGTTTACTAAACCTAGAATTAGGAGATAGTGATGCCACAATAAAAAAAGTAATTAAAGTTAATTCGTTATTGAAATATTTGTTATTTTTGTATTAGGTAAGTAAATATTTAGATTTACCTTTTTGTAGGTAAAACATAAAATACGTAGCATTTTTTATTGGCCTCAAATAAGTCCCTATCAGTAAATAAGTGTCCCAATTTCGGTGGGGAACTTTTTTAGCAACACTTATGAAATGTCAGAATGCTATGGTATGAAAAATCTGAGTATAATTGGGTCTGCACGCATTCATAAAAAAAGCAATCTAAATTTTTGATAAGGTGCTAATCTGTCGCCTGATCTTTATATTAACTATATTTTCTAATTCTATTAGGTCCTTACATATGAAATTGTCGTACTGGCCACTTTGACCTTAAATATCTCCTCTATGGTTAGGAATTCCAAATTTAAATTTTTATATCTTAAGCATGTGCTACACGGTATGAAACGGCGGTTTGAAACGAAATAAAAGCGAGTTGCGCTTTTCGGCTACACGGTTGAAAACCAACAGTGTCCAAAATAACGTTGCGCTGATAAGACGTCTCCGTAGGGATGTGACATTCTGCATAAAAAAATAGATTTTTTATTAATCGATTATTTTTTTAGCATGAAAAATCGATTAATAAATAATCGATTTCTTCAGTAGTACATTGCAGTATTTTTGTTGTATTTTTAATTGTATGTAGTCTTGTGCTGCTGAATAAATTTATTTTACTTTTAAGTTATAGTTTTATCATCCTTTCGATGTTTTACAAAAAAACAATACATCTTCAAAGAATCGGATTCAATGTATCGCATTGTAAACATCGTTGTATATCGAATATCCCTAATAGTTCAAGGTCCGGGTTATAAAATACCAGACATAATGTCGGTAGGTGGCAGATAAAAAATCGACTATGATTGATTTTCAATTATAAAAATAATCGATTATTTTAAATATAAAAATCGCGTAAAAAAATCAATTTTAATAGATTTTTTTTTCACATCCATATCCCAAAGACATGGCAATTCTCTGTATAATTCGAGCAATTCGGTAATAACTTCACGTTCGTGCGTCTACGCTCGCCGCCGCAGCACGACTGCCGAACGCGTGGTTTTAAACAAGCGGCTAGACTGTTTCAAACCAACGGTTTTGGTCGCGGTTTGCAACGCAAAGCGTGCTGCCAAGGTCATATCAAGGTTAAACGAAATTTGGCATAAAACAACTATCCACACGGTTTGAAACCAAAGTTTCAAACCGCCGTTTCATACCGTGTAGCGCATGCTTTACTCGTACATTTGTTTTTCGAAAACCATGATTCATTTCATTTTCCCGTTGTAATTTTTTTCTTTACGTCACTATTGTATTATATCCCGCGTATTAAGAAAATTGGGCCTTACCTTCCTTGGTGCTAATGAGCACCGATCTATACACGTGATTATCAGCGAGGGGCCTCGCTCTGTAACATCTCATTATATCTGTGAACGTTCGCTCTACTTGATTGCTGGGGCTATTCGATACCTGAAAAGCGGTAAATGGAAATAAGAAGAGCGTTCTAGATAGACATGAAGCTATTTTCTATAGATTTTTAAAGATTTTTTTAAACGTAAATCGGCACAGCGTATTTGGGCGTGACCAAACAGGGCGTGCAAGGTGCGCGGCAACAACATGCGACATTTCGTAGGACACAATGCGAATTAGGGATGCTCGATGATCATCGATGTTAAAAGCAAAAACTTGGTATACGAAAATATCGTAACATCGATGTTAACTCAAGGCCTCGGCACGACCAATGCAAATTACGAATTAATTTAAGTCTTCTATGAACGCATCCACAAATTAGTCGTTCACTTCGTTCATTCTTCGTATTCTCGCTCGCTCTTTCTCTTTCACACTTCCTCACTTTTCTTTATCAACAAAGAAATAGATTAAAAGGTTCTTCTTTATCAAAATTACTTTAGATTCAGTAAGTTGATAAAAAATATCGAAATATGTCAATTTTTTTCTGTTTCTTAATAAATTTCGAATCATTTCACTGTATTTTATATCTTTGTCAATTATTTATGCAAATATCATCGATGTTGGGCTTTCGATTATGACATCGATGTTTTTCCAATATCGATCATCCCTAATGCGAATGCACCTGCACATAATAAAGCGCGCGACATGCCGCGCTATATTTGGTCACGCCCTTTGGATTACGTTGGGTCTATCAATTGCGACAACCAAGAATTATAAGCGTTTATTGCGGTGGGCAGTGTTATTTTGTAAGTTAATCCAAAACAAAATAGAATTGATTCATATAGGTAACTTAATGTACACTTAGAACGTCAAAAAAATTTATAGTTCCATTATATTAACTGCCAGTACTCAAATCTAGGGCGTAGAAAAGACGAGAACTGGCAATATACTCCCCGTCAACACAACGTACAACACTCAATCACGTAGTGTCAAGGTCATTTATCAAATAAATAAGTGTTGTTTCAATAAGATAGTTCTTTAAAGATCCCAGTGGATTTTAAATAAACACTATTGTATCTATTGTATGTTAGACAAAAACTTTTTATTAGCTTTAATAATAGGCTTTTAATTACAAAAACATTTATATGTGTAAATATGTATTCTTTTTTAAATATGACTCTTTTTCAAAGTTTATATGTACTCATTTTTTTTAAGTAAAAAAAAGGGTTTTCATTTCGGCACAATCACAATCTAAAAAATTAATTAAAATTTAGTTTTAATTCTTAGTGAATGTGTAATCTAAGGAATCTAGATCTCCGATACCAATTCCATTGCTAAGGAACTTTGTGTTTTAAAGTTATACTTCTTTAGGCGCGTTATGAAAAATTGATGAGAGTGAAATTTTACGATGCGCGCGCACCTGAGACACAAAGTTGTCAGTGTGATTATAGCGTGCGCGAGCGAGATGGGAATAAGACAATCTACAAGTAAAAAGAAATAGAATATGCGTGACGTTAGTAGCTATGCCAAGAATTTTGAATGACCATAATGACATTTACCTTTTAAACAAAGGAGTTTTAATTGTTTTTTCAAAGAAATTTAGCAATGCTTTTTCTAAAGACCTATTGTTACTTAGTTAAAAGGTTATGAAACATACATAGTTATTAAATTGAATTAATAATATAATAAAATAATAAATAATAATAATTATTAATATTAATTAATAAATGAATAATATACTAAATATTAAATATTGTTAAATTATTAACGCTAAATTTTTATTATTAAATATATTTAAAAAAAAAAGCCAAAGAAATATAACTTCTTACGCGCGTACATAAGTACACGCACCTTTTTTTTATCTTAGAAATTAAATAAATAATTACTATTTTTTTTATTATAAAGCCTTTTTAGTTAAATTAAAACCAAACCTTACCATATTAACTATAATAACTCACCTTACAAATAACATAAACAGCGCACATCAAGATCTGGTCTAGATGCCTGTCCATCATCAGCTGCGTCTGATGCATGATAGAGTACTCCAAACAGGTCCAAATCTTTCTTTTCAACTCGTCATCGGTGAGACGAAGCCGCATGCAAAGATCGTTCATACGGACCACAGCTAGGCTATAGAACTGAAATTGAAAAAAAAAATATTCTGATTTTTTTGTCTGAAAATTGTATTGATAACTAAATTGAATGAAAATTTCTGAAAAATGTATTTAATTTATTTTCCTGACAAATAAATTAAAAACTAAATTGGTAGAAAAATTCTGAATACTGTATTGATATTTTTCTTTTGATAATTGTATCGAAAACTAAATTGAATGAAAAATTCTGAAAAATGTATTTAATTTATTTTCCTGACAAATAAATTAAAAACTCAATTGGTAGAAAAATTCTGAATACTGTATTGATATTTTTCTTTTGAAAATTGTATCGAAAACTAAACTGAAAGAAAAATTCTGAAAATGTATTGTTTTATTTTAATGAAAAATATATTAAAAACTCAATTGGTAGAAAAATTCTGAATACTGTATTGATATTTTTCTTTTGAAAATTGTATCGAAAACTAAACTGAAAGAAAAATTCTGAAAATGTATTGTTTAATTTTAATGAAAAATATATTAAAAATCAATTGGTAGAAAAATTCTGAATACTGTATTGATATTTTTCTTTTAAAATTGTATCGAAAACTAAACTGAAAGAAAAATTCTGAAAATGTATTGTTTTATTTTAATGAAAAATATATTAAAAACTCAATTGGTAGAAAAATTCTGAATACTGTATTGATATTTTTCTTTTGAAAATTGAATCGAAAACTAAACTGAAAGAAAAATTCTGAAAATGTATTGTTTAATTTTAATGAAAAATATATTAAAAACTAAATTGGTAGAAAAATTCTGAATACTGTATTGATATTTTTCTTTTGAAAATTGTATCGAAAACTAAACTGAAAGAAAAAATCTGAAAAATGAATTTAATTTTTTTCCTGAAAATTATACCTATTTAAAACTAAATTGAAAGAAAAATTCTGAAAAATGTTTTTTTTTTCTTTCTGAAAATTGTATTTATAACTAAATTGAAATAAACATTTTACAATGTATTTAATTTTTTTTCCTTAAAATTATATTAAAAAATAAGTTGAATGATAAATTCTGAATTCTGAATTTTTTTTTGAAAACTACCAAGTAATACTTATTTTATACGTTTTAAGAGGGTTTAACGTTTCATACGTTTATTAAAGCTACATAGAGTTTGTTGAAATGTTTGCTAAAAAGTAATTAGATATTTTACCTTTCTAAAGAACAACATGAGCGAATTATTATTCTTCTTAGGCGTAGTGTTTGGGGTCTTTGGAGTGATTTCACCATTTGAGGATGTTGGACTAGATTCATTCTTTGTATTTGTTTGTACTGAAAAAAAAAGTTAACAACTACAATACATACATATATTATAGTACATATTACAGATATTTGATTTTCTAACCACGTTTAAATCCAGTATAATATTATACTAATAATACTATATAGAGAATGTGTTTGAAATACCTAATAACGATTGGCCTGGCTTAACATTATCTTTGAACAATTGCTTCTTCGCCTGGTCCGCCATCAACGGAGGGTATCGGTCAACCGTCGACATTGGTGAATGGATACCTAGAAAAAATTGTTTTAATCAATTGGAAAATCGTTTAAAGAATAGTTTTAATCAATTGGCAAATCATTTAAGGGAATAATTTTAATCAATTGGCAAATCATTTAAAGGAATAATTTTAATCAATTGGCAAATCATTTAAAGGAATAATTTTAATCAATTGGCAAATCATTTAAAGGAATAATTTTAATCAATTGGCAAATCATTTAAAGTTTTAATTCAGTTTAAAGTTAATAGTTTTAACGAAGGGGTGTGTTAGGTTGATTACCTACTTGCCTATTAAAAATGATCACGGAACAGATAGAGAAACCTGAGGCCCAGAACTAAAACGTTGTAGCCCCATTAGTATATATGTATAAAGTCAAAATATTATATTATTGTATACTAAGTACTAGTCTTTCTTCTCTACAAAAAATATCAAAACTTTTTTTTTTATTTCTTAGATATTTTATTTTTCAACCCCATTACATATTTGGCACTACATTCAGATAACATAAATGAAAAAGCAACGGGCGGTCTTATCGCTAACAAGCTATCTTTTCCAGGCAACCCTAGTAAGAAAAATACAATTACAGATAACAATGTAGACTTACACAATTACAAAACCAAAAAAAAAACAAATTTCCCCATTTGAAGTGTCTCTTTTCATCATATCGTAAACACATTTGTCAGAAAGTGACAAAATAAATTAGACTATTTTGTTTAAAGAATGTATTGTGACAAAAACTATGGTAAACGAAAAATACTGGCGAAGTGGGTCCATCTTTCTCTTACCTCTCCTTAACGGTGACTCAGGTATCGTGACCTTAGCGGAGGGCGGAACAGATGTATTATCCAGCTGGTCCCACAACGGACTATCTGCGGTCCAGACTAGTGACTCCAGGACTTGCTCTTCGACCTAAACACATTTGCAGAGTTAGATTAATAAAAAAATTTAAACGAAGACGCATCAAATTTTAGAAGGAACTAGCTGCCCCCGCTTGGTTTCTCCTTAATGTGATTTTACTTAGCCTACCCCTTTTTAGTACATACCAACATGGAACATTTTGCTATGGTTTCCCCGTAAGTCTGAGAATCGGCTACTATCTATCTTTCAAACCCCTAAGTGATAAGAGGTGTCCACCCCAATTTTTTTTTATTTTTTAGAAATTTTTTCGTTTTTATTTATTTATACAAAAATACATTCAACCTCTAATTTTACCCCTCTACCATCAACCCCTATTTTTTATTATTGTAGACAGTTATTTTTATTGAACTAAAAAAATGTTTCTTAGAAATAATATACATGGCAAAGCAACGTTTGCCAGGTCAGCTATTTAATAAATATAAATATCACGAAACAGATACAGCAATCTGAGTGTTGTAGCGCCACTGTTTCTTATTGTTCCAATGAAATGTAAGGTACTTACAGCATTTAAATGTTTGATGACATCTCTACTTAGCTTCTCCACCACAGCCTTAACAACCAGCTCAATAATCTTGTAGAAGTGGAAAGCGCTAAGGTTGTATATTTGCAAGACCCGTGGGAACCTTAGCGAATGGACCCCATACGAGTGTAGCACTACCTCAGTACAACACGCGTAAACTGTCAACTGATATGTCTCTTGTGATAATAGAACCTGAAAATGTATAATTATAAAAATTTGACTCATGACTTAACGTCAAAAATCTATTGGATTTGAAATACGGAAGTCACTTAGCGCTAAGCATGACTCCTGAAAACTAAGGAAAAATAAGAGAAATACTAAGGGCGAAGTGATTTTTAGTACCGCAAAAGCACACAAAAATTCGCGATCATTTCTAACACAAAAACTAACCAATCAGCGCCCGAGGTGCGATCCGTTTGACAATTTGACGGTTTCACTTCGATAGATTACAATCTACCGAATAATAATACGTTAAATTGTAAGCAGTACGCTGAGTTTCACAATCTTTCGACAGTTTATAATCTCGCGAGATAGATTACAATCTAACGGTTTTTACAATTTTACTTTAACATATACATACTATTTTGTTATAGTTAAAACATTAAATCAATTAATTTATTTAAAATTTGTGGCCATTTCTTCTACCCCGTAGTGGCAAATAAATTCCTACTAATACAAATTTAAGCTATCTACGATATATACACTTCAAAGGAATGTCAAGAATATCCATAACGCTAAATAAGCATCATGAGCGTGTGCTCATATATCATACCATACATACATTTCTGTATATAGTATTCCATCTTTGGCTATATTTTACTTTGTTTTTTAATTTAAGTTTTAGCTGTAGGACGAAATAAATAAATAATAAAGGCTCCGGAAATAAAATTTGTTACTAACCTGCAATGAAACCTGTGGCTTCTTCCGATGCTCCTCGCGTAATATATGCTCAAAGACCTTGTAATATAAACAGGTGACCATATTGCATCTGTAGGCTATGGTTTCTGAACTACATTGATTGTCTAAAAGGCTTTCAGCAAATTGTTCCATCCAAGTGTTGCAGGGTTCTATCACTTTCTTCGTTATTGTTTCGTCGCTTACGCCACATTCGCTGTTGAAAGTATAAATGTGTTGCTATTTTAAAAGAGTACCGAGAGTTTTTTACGCCGGCTTTTTCTCTCGGCCTACACCCTCCGTCTTCTTTGCCGATCAGTGGGGATTAATAATTTAATAACGTGGAATAAGTACCTGTATCTTATGTTCCATAATAAAAATATTTAATTTTTTTATTTTTATTTTATTTATAATGTTTTTATCTTATGGTAAAATAGATAGACTCCCGTATATCAAATTTGACTTTAGGAGGAATCTCGCTTGAGGTCCGGGAGTCAGATTTAGTGCTGTCTCGTTTCTGAATCTTACCCTGAATCTCTACTTTATACAAAAACGTTACGAATCGTAAGTTATTACGTTAATTTATTAAGTACTATCAGGAGGTGTGCATGGAAGTTGCCGTAAGAGGTTACATGGTTAAAAATGGTAACCATAGTAACCATGGTAACAAATATCGTACAAACTTAAGTCTACATTTTACAATAAAACTTGTTTAAGATTAATTTTTTCATAATGCCCAAAAAATTGATCCTTTAGTAGTAATAGTAGAGTGTAAGAAGCTGTACCTAATGCCTTGTCTACAATGCAATTGTCTTGAATTTATAAAAAAAATAGCATTAGATATATTAAACAAACTGAGATATACCAACTCAGGGAACTGTACAAGTTTTATTAATTCACTAGTTTTTGATAAATATGAATATGCGCGTACCTATATTATAAGTGTATAAAATGCGTATGCGCATTTCCGTAAGGAACATTTATAATATAGGTTAATTATTAAGGTGAACGAAGTTTTTAAATGACAAAGCTATATTTAGACGGTCTTGAAAACCTAAATTAAAATTGAAAATTACATATATTAAATGAAAACTTTAAAGAAAATTTAGTACTCACGCAAAAAGTTTCATAAGACAAGCGGAAGGTTGCGGCTTCGATTGCCTGAGGAAAGACGCCAGTCGGGCTAAACTGTTGTTTGCTTCCGACACTGGGGTAAGCTCTTCAGCTCTTCGTCCGAGGTACCTCCGCCCCGTTAAGGGCGTGTCCGGGCAGCCTTTGTTACTCTAGACAAGAAGGGAAGAATGAAGGCACCGCAAGTATGGTGCAAGTATAAAAGGTAAATATGACAGATATCTAATGTAATGGGCGAAACAGCTCTGGTGTTAGTACAAATTCCTTTTAATTCCCTTTTTCCTAGAACTTTTTAATGTTATGGAAGTTTTATTATAATTATTATCTTTAATTAATCATATATCAATAATTAACAGTATAATTACGAGTGTCTTGTCAGCCTTTGAAGATTTGGTACGGTCTTTTCTTCACAGAGTCAAAAAAGAATTGGTTCCAAATAGCGGTGCATGAAAAACTTTGATATTTGACCATATAGACTTAACATTTATTCATTAACTTAATTAATATGTGATATTTCGCAAACTTACTGGTCCAAAATTGGCTATAACTTGTGATATTTCCGTGTCGGACACTTTCTTGATAGTACCGATGTGTTCTTGAGCGTGGTCACCTGCAAAAGAAAATATCTTATAAAGGGCCGTTCAAGTATTAAGCAGATTAACTGCAATTTATTCCCCCCACCCCTCCTCTCGTCAGCAAAAGTAAGCAAAGCTCTCAAAAATAATAGTATATTTTTTTGTAGTAATCCTCGAAAATGCATTTCGTTTACAACCATAGACAATGTGTGGGTAATATGTGTAAAAAAGTAAATCATAAGAAAATCAAATCGAGTCCAAGCGCTTTTGACAATTTGTCAAATATGCTTAGCGCTAAGTGTCGGCACTCGTCACATCTAATCTGTAGTCACCCATTGATAACGTCTCATTGTAAATTAAAGACCGTATTTAAGATATATCAAATGTAGAGGCAATACTGTGAGCTGTCAAACTATTTTTTCTATATAAAGCTAAACACGTGATGATAAAGACGAGATTGCGATTTGAAATGCGAATTAGAATGACCTAAAGGTGCGTCCACATCTGGCGAATGCGCAGCTCGCGATCCGCTTGCGAGCTGCGCGCGTGCAGTCACGGCAATGGTTATGTGCGCCTTTTTAGCGCAACTTGTGCAAGGCTCGTATAAGACGCGCACGCACTCGATTCTCTTACAGTTCCGTTTACTGGCGTGGGCGGAAGGAAGACGTGAGCCGCGCTGATTGCGTACGGCACTTAGGTTGCGCGCGGGCCGCGCAGGAGCGGCACACGAACAAAAATGCACGCGCGCATCTTGCAAAAAGTTCGAGAGCTGCACATTCGCGGCATATTTGCCACATGTGTACGCACCCTTAGAGTCATAATAATAGTAACTAGAATATTAACAATAAATGTCCATACTACGAAATGAACACTTTTTCGTGTCTATACTTTTTGAATAGCCGATATCCAGGACCATACTAATTTAAGTAAAATACACGTTCATAATAGCTATTTAACCCAATTAATAAATTACGTGGACCTATGATAACATTTCGTACGTGATCTACAATTTGTAAAACACTAATTTTCGCAACGCGTATTACCCCGGACATAAATTTGACAGGAACAAACAAAAATCTAATTGTAAGGCTCAAGAACTCTAATATACTATATATAATATATAGAACTATAATTTATTATATACCTTCATCGTCAAAGTAATCGGTAACATCGAGTGTATTTTGTAGAACATATGAAAATATAGAACTCAACCAGTCCGTAATATCTGACATTTTGTTTTTAACTGACAATTTCTGTCGTTTTACTTTTTTGTGATATTATGGCCAGTATTTTTATATGAAACCAGTTTATACTCTCTGGGTGTATTATTGAAACGATTTATAGAAGATATGCTAAAAAAAAGTGCGTGCGTACGAAGAACATTAATGTCAGAAGTGAAACTTCTTTGGCAAACATTGATATACAAAAAACGCAAGATGCACACTCAACGTCTAAAAAACGTCCTCAAAAAAAGAGGGCAACATTCTAAATTGTGCGCTCATTTCAAATAGTCTCGGGTCGCTCGCGTCTGGGAGCAGTTGTTAAAAATGCCAAAGTGTTCTGTGAGAAATTGTAAAAATATAACGTCAAGAAGGCTAAAAAAAGGATGGGATATCGTATTTTCGGTTTTTAAAAAACTTTATTGATTAGTTTTTGTTGTTTTTATGATTTTTATTTATTTTTTCTAAATACTTCATTCAACGCACAAACTTCTATACGGCCAACTTCAATGGCTGCTTGTTCAGTGTTAGATCAACGCGTTCTAATAAGTGGAGTCGATGTTATTTATTTGTGTTTTTTTTTTTATAAATAAATTTATGTACTTTTGAACTTTTTTATGTGTAGTTTTTGACAAATATATTTACGCTATATAAAGTGTAGGTCAGGAGGTAGCCAATTTAACATTTTTTTTTAATTTAAAGAAAAAACTTTTTAACCGGATTAAAGTTATGTATTATTATAAATTTACAACTATTTAACATCCAACACCTTTTGTCTTCAGTCACCGTGACCACGCACGCTGTAAAGCACGCGAAACGTCGGATAAATTTAAAATTATGTTAAATACATAGTTGTAAATAAAAGTCATGTTCGACTCCACTCAATACCTTGTCCTACCGACCATGGTCGGTCGTAAAATTTTATTGCTTTAATTACACTGCGTTGTAATAATAACTTTAAACAATTCGCGTAAGGTTGATTTTGCAATAATATATGCTTGTAACTTATAGAAAGAGACAGAAATAGTGTTTCGGGACACTTTCGAGCGTTACTTTTATTCGAGACTGTGCATCTTGGGTTTTTTGTATATCAATGTTGGCAAACTAATTTTTAACTCTTGTTCATATTTATACAATTCTAAAAAAAATCCGAGACTTGGAGGGAAAAAGGAAGATATGTTAGGAATTTAATTGTTTTTAAAATATTAAAGGTGTCGAAAATTATTTTTTTAATTTATTTCTTCTATAGTAAAAACACGTCGCATTTTAATTTACAATTCGTCATTTGAGATTTCAATAAATTATTTTGAAAATTTCGTAGAGAGAGATATTATATTTTATGCAAAATAATTTATTGAAATCTCAAATTACGAATTGTAAATTAAAATGCCACGTGTTTTTATTATCGACTCTTTTAATATTTTAATGACAATTAAATTCATTAAATTCCTAACATATCTTCCTTTTTCCCTCCTTCTAAGTCTCGAAAATCTAAAGTTTTAGATTAGTATAAATATGAACAAGACTTAAAAATTTGTTTAGTTTTCCAAAGAAGTTTCACTTCTGACAAGTGTACTTTGTACGCACGCACTTTTTTTTATAGAACAGGGGGCAAACAGGCAGGAGGCTCACCTGATATTAATTAATTAATAGATAGATAAATAGAAATGTTTGCTAAAAAGTAATTAAATAAAATAAAAACATAATTAGCATATCGATCGTACCTATCCCGTTATCGATATGCACCTCTACAATTCTTACACACATCACATGAGACCTGTAAAAACGAAACAAAGCTACACCAGCGCCTCCAACAGTGAATAATGAAACTAGATCACTAATTAGCCATGCGTTTAAGGCCTAATTATTTCTTAAAATGGCTAGCTAATACATAGTACTTTTTCTTAAAACGATCAATTGTACGATGCGATAATTTATTGTGTGTAACGTGTAATATTAATCAAGACACGACGAAATATAACCTCCTACGGTTTTAAATAAAAGCTAGAAAAAAACCCTGAGAACATTTTTACATACCTAAAAATATTCTTTCGTCAAATTCTCCAACACTGAGCACATAGGTCTCATATAAATTGTTTAGTGATTTCACATTAACGTCAAAGTTTCCAATATCTAAAATTCCTAAATGATCCTCACTGTCGCCATTTAAAATCTGTAAATAAATAATTTCTTTCAGTCATTTAATATGATTATTTCTTTATTAGTGACGCCATCTATGCTTAACGAGAGTCGGCCTAGCGGCTACAGAGTGCGACTTTTATCTCAGAGGTCGTAGGTTCGATTCCCGGCTGTGCATAAATTTACTTTTTTTTCCATGGGGCCCTTCAAGTATTACGTAAGCAGATTTACTGCAATTCCCTCCTCTTGTCAGCGAAAGTAAGCAAAGCTCTCAAAAAAAATAATGCATAAACGTATGCATTTTTTGTAGGAATCCTCGAAAATGCATTTCGTTTTCAAGCATAGACAATGTGTTGGTAATATGTATAAAAAGTAAATAATTACTGTTGACGTAATCACCAAATAAGAAAAATCAAAGAGACCCCCATCCCCTCCCCCGTGTAGTGCTTACGTAATATTTGAACGGCATGTGCGCATTTAACTTTCGCTAGAACGGTGAAGGAGAACATAGTGTGGAAACTGGCATGCTTTAGACTCGACAAGTCGACGGTTTGTTATTACCTACTTGACTACTAGATTGACCAATGATCATGAAACAGAAATGAGGCCGAGAGCTGAAAAGGTTGTAGAGCCACTGATTTATTTTATCTATGCAGTAGCTAACTTAAAACATAGTTAAAAATTAAACGCAAGATGGTTGGCAATATTAAATTTAATTAAGTTTTATTGGAATGCTTTTGCGCAACTCGGAGCATGCCTTATAAACTTAGTTAAGTGAGGTTCAAAAATGATGAACATTTGTATTTTTATTATTTTTATATTTAATCATAAACTTATAAGAATTTAATTTGTACTGAACAGTTCTGCAATTTAATCATTATGGAAAAGTGTAATTTTAACTTTGTTGCTATTACTTTATTGACCCCCCCCCCATGTAACGAGCCGTAACATTTTTCTGTACCCAAGTATAGTAAAACGTTTTGTGACCACCTAGTGACTCTTTATACCTAAAAGTTACAATTATGTAGTGTAAAGTACTAGAAAGTCGAAAATAATATCAACGCCAATAACGCGTAATTCAATCCCCGCCCCGCATCGTAACGTTTTACAAAAGCCCCCCCAAAATACGTTACGTAATACTTGAACGCTCCCTTACTGATATGTCAAGATAAAATAGTAATAGAAAAAAAAACACTTACTCCTTTTTCAAAGAATGATTTGATAACTCTATTCCAGCTGTAGTCCTTCATAGTCCTGGCCTGCACTGCAAGTCCATCTTTAAGTTCGCACAGTACTGATATTATACAGGGTGGATGATTTGGTTGTTCATAGTCATCTTCTGACCAGTCACTTGGAAGACCTGTATCGATATAAAAAAAACAAAATAATAAGAATGTGAATGGTATTTTGTGTGTTGGATAAAGACAGACAGGGTTACTCTGTAATGTGCTGCATTACAAAAATTATCATAATAATGCGGGCTTGGCACTCTCTAACAGTAATGGGAGCAATTTTCATTTATTTAACAATGAATTAGAAGAGAATGATTAGAGAATGATTCTTTAGAAAATATTTTAAAAATAGTTCATAAAACATCAATCAAACTAAATGATGTACTGTACCAATTTTGGAGGAGTTCTTTTAATGCAAAAAATTGTCAATAAAAAGTCAAATCAAAATCAATATTAAAGTGGGAATCAGGATCAGATATACATGGTAAGGTTTAGTTTACACAGAATTATTAATTTCTTGTTGCCAATAAAAAAAATCCCAGCCTATAAGGAAGTTTTAGGTCTTAATAACGAGGTTTATTAAAGGCAGAAATTTTAATCAAATAAAAACTTATGCACATACCTCTAAAATTGGGATTCAATATATCCCTTCGGTCTGCCATAAATGCATTAGCATACATAAAGTCTAAACAAGACAAAAGCAAATGGTACATGTCCACAAGATCATCAGCTGAATTGTGGAACTCTCCTTTTACACTTATGTAGAGGCACCATGTGAAGTTAAATAATGCATTGGTACTGCAAGGTTGAAGTCTGTAACAGAGTTAAGAAATAGATTTATAGATAGTAGTAGATACTTCTGTATATATTATGGGCTGATCTTTAAAGCATTAGAAAAAATTTGGGCTACTAACCTATCATTATAGACCAACTACATTCTTAGAAATGGATTATTAATTTCACCAAGTATAAATAAACATTATTAGAATTAATTTGTTAACTGTGAGAGTACTAAATGATTATGATTATTTGATTTTTATTTATTATGTACAATGCTAGAAGGGAATGTTTACTTCATGCTATAGTTAGATCTAAGATTAATTCACAATTATTAAATCAAAATTCCAATTTATTTATATTTGTAACCTATTTTTATTATGAATACTGTTTGTATATTATTATTAAAAAAACTTACTTATGTTTTTTGCTACTTTTTGTTTTTACTGGTTCATTTGTTAAGCCCATGAAGATTTCTTGAAACAATGGTTGGAATTTTCTAAATAAAATTGTTGATACAGCAAATTTGTGCTCTAATCTACTGATTTTGTCTTTAAAATCAGATGGCATTAAAGTCATATCCATCCAGTTCTTAATTTTAGTGAAAAATTGAATGAGACTGTAAGACAAAAATACAACTGTTAAACATTTGTATAACATCCATTATATACTTATTAAGCATGTGTTTAATTAATTAACATAATACAAAACTAGAACTTTTAATGTTATTTTCCAAGCAAGCACAGTTTGGCATTATCTGCAAGATTTTCAAATATTTGAAAATTTACAATAAACATAAAACTTACCTTATATTACATAATCTAAGTAATCTTGTTAAACTAACACAGTTCCCTTTTACTGCCTTCCCTGATTCAACTGTAGGTGTGATGGATGTTCTGCATGCAACATAGAGTGCACATGCCATCCAATGTAGTGAGTCACCCTGCAACAAAAATATAACTGTTTATTGAATTATTCGCGACAAATAATAATATAAAAGTAGAATATTAAGGTTAAAGAGCCAATGAACAGTAAAAAAGTAAGAGCACGATATGCATGTGTAAAATGACTATCATGAAAACAAAGTCTTTTGAAAGTTTATTTTAAAGAAAATTAATTTGTAATACTCACCTCTAAAGAAAAGTTTCGCTTTATTTCAGCAAATGAATCCTTTGATTTTTTTGTAGCCCCTGGATCTACATTTAATTGCGAACATAGATTGTCCATAGCAGCAATCCAATTTTCGTCACTTTCTTCTTGATTAGACATTTTTCTTGATAAAAGTATGAATGATTAACAACCAATAATGTACCATTAAATAAAATAAAATCAATATGATACAGCCGTAAACTTATCCCGATTTTAGCTTTTTTGACAGATACTTGGCGGGAATAATACACATTACATTACACTCCCTGTTTAGCACTCGCGCGGGACACTTAAGTGACAACCGACATTAGTTTTGACATTTTCGATACAAGACTGACAGTGAGACTTTGTGATATGGTGACAACTAACAGTTTACAGTTAAGATATTTTTATTTTGAATTAGAAAAACAATGGCTATAGAGCCAAATACGAATTCAATTTGGAATTTGGATAAATTTAAAGATAGTGGCTTGAATTTTAGCATTTTTCATAATAATTTATGTGCTTAAAACGTGACAAAATTATCTGAATTTTGTATTTAGTTGTAAATTTTAGTATATATTGCAATCATGATTCTCCGATTTTACAGTAGTTCTTGTGTGTTATACAGCATGAAGAAACAAGGAATGAAGTTACATAAAATGTTAAATCCCAAAAATAAACGGTAAATGTATGATACAAAAAGTCGTACACTACTAAAACAGCAAAAATTATTTATAGGTTATGTTTGTTTTAGGCAGTGGTATCCCTCTCAGACCACAGATTTAAATATACTTCCCACTCTCAATACATTGACAAAAATTCAAAGAGTTCCCGATAATCAGGGAATACGCAGAGTAGCTGTTTTAAATAAACTATTTATGAAACACATAACAGATATAATGTCCACTGGCACTGTGTCAATGGATATTATTGGACGAGGAATAGAAATATCTAAGGTGATAGATATATATATAGATTTTCAATATATACCTTAACATAAACTCACATTATGTATGCAATCATTCATAGACATATATAGACAAATGATATATGTATAAAAAGACAACAGAACTGAAGGAGAAAAACTTTTAAACATTACTTTTCTCAAATGGTTCTTTGGATAATCCTTTTTGAGTTAGAGGGAACTAAATATCTTATTTGAATTTGGCTTTGAAATGTTTTGCAGGTGAATGTTGCAAAAGACTTCAAAACCATCAATATTTTCTGGATATGTAAAGGTGACGCAAGTGATGAAGATACAGATAAACTATTGCAGACAATTGCAGGGCCCTTGAGACATGAGCTATCTACCCTCAGACTTATGGGAGAAGTGCCATACATATATTTTGTAAAAGGTGTTTGAATTATCTACTTATTTTAAATTTTGATCAAATAGTATTTTAAAATACGTATTTTATGATTACTGTTGTGTTTTCAGATAAGCACGAATCTCAGATTGTTGATATTGACAAACGGTTACTGCAAGCTGATTATGGTGAGGACTACACTCCAACTGATTTGGGGGAGCTATTAAAATCTGAATTTACATTAAATCTGAAGTTATCACCAGAAATAAAAGTAAGAAATGCGAGTCTCTAGGCACTAAAAATATGGGCTTATTTAAAAAAATTTGTTTGATGAAGATATTTGTGTTGTGCTGATAATTCCGCCTATATCAATACAATTAAACTCATTGTATTAAAATAGAATTGTTAATATTTCTATAAAAAAATTGGTTACAGGCAAAAATAAAGCAATTAGAAGACAGTCAAGAAATAATTGAGGACCCTATACCAGAGATGACAAATTCTGTGTATGGTTTAGATCATGCAAAAATTATGAATAGGTAGTTTACATTATTATCTATTTTAAAGTTTGTGGAATAAAATCACTACCATAGATCTAATCAATAACATAGATTGCAAATTAACGCAATTAGTGTGCCTTGCTCTATGGGTTACATGTACTTTTGAGCATGGAATTTGTTGATTTTATTGCAAATATTTCAACACGTCTTAGTTTTATTATACATATTCGTGTTTAGTTTCACAGTTTCTAATTTTTTGTCAATGTAGCCCTTATATAAATAAATTGTGCGTGTACTAGGTGTACACACGTAAGAAGTGAAACTTCTTTATGATCTTATTTTTCGAAAAATGATCTACTATATGCAACTTTACAGAAATTCGTTAAATTAGATAAAGTTTAACAAAAGGCTTTTATTATCATAGACATGAATACAAATATTTCATTTTACCTTATTACTACGAAGATTATTAAGGAATTTCATTAATTGTAATAGAATTATTACTATCATTGAAAAACGTGACGATTTGCTACAAAATTTCTCCCATACGTCGATAAAGAAGTTTCATTCCAACGCCGATAAAGAAGTTTGACTTCAAAAAGCAACATGGCGCGTAACCGAAAAATGTGACGCGTAACGAAAAAATGTTACACTAAATTTTTTTCCAACCTCGATAAAGAAGTTTCACTTCAATAATATATTTTACAATCTTTTAATTAATATTTCTTAGCATTGCTAAAACTAAACTATTGACAGTAGCCGCAAAGGACTGCAAATCTTATTGACTAAACAAACATAGAGATACAAGTGTGACATTATTCATTAAACAAATCCTTTTCTTAGTTGAAAAAATTTCATATTAATTATACGTAGTCTTGTAAAGGCATGGGACAGGCACATTGCTGTGACCGTTTTAATAATATTTTTTTAACAAGAATATTTCAAAAAAAAGAAATTAAAATATGTATATATATTATGAAATTAATAAAAATTACAAATTAAATATTGACATCGATAAAGGATATTAGCGTATTTATTACATTGTTTACATAACGCAACGTTTCTAGTGCTTTAAAACCATAGTTTTATTTAATTTTAATTATTAACTAAAGATATGATATGGCTAGTTTTAGTACGCCATTTCGGTAAATGATCATTTCAATGCCACTGCAAAATGTGATTCAAATATTTTTTGTAGATTGTTAGCAGCAAGAAAGAGAAGTAAAGAAGCCTGGGAGAACCTGCAATCAGAGTCACCTGTAATATCTTACCGCACTACAAACACATCTCCCTCTAACATTAATCTCAAGGAGCAAAAGAAGGAAATAGCCGAGTTCCTGATAAAGCGACAGGTATTTTTATATTAATATTTTAAATTTAAAGCCTTTTCATATCTCTGCAATTAACTAGAGATGTTATGGATATGATATTTCGGATCAGGATACGGATATGGATATAGGAATAAAATTATATCGGTTACGGATATGTAATTATATCGGATTATCCGTTAGTTTCGGATAGTTTTGGTTACGGTTATTAGATTGAAGTAAAATATAAACACATGTAGTACCTATGTAATAATTTCGTTTTATTTCTAGGTTCTATCTTGTCTCGGTAATCAGTTGGTATTATAATCGGTTATATATTTAAGTAATTATTAAATACCTTCTCAATTTTAAGTTTTATTTATTAAAATTAAAATGAAAGACGACATTGTCCTGCACATTTTTTTGCAGTATACGTCTTAACGAAATGTCTCGTTCTCGCTCACTGTAACAACTGTGTGAAGACTGCGGCTATTCGTATTTTACACGAATGAAAATCTAACATGTGAACATCCGGGTGAAAGTACGTTAAAAAAACGAATACAAAGAAAACGTGGAGGACAATGCCGTGTGAACCCAGTCTTACGGTTTTTTTTTTTCGGATATCCGATAGTTTCGGTTACGGTTATGGAGTTTCTTAACATCCCTGCAATTAACACTGAATCGTACGTCGAGGTTAAACATAGTGAGAAGACCTGCATGTCTTTGATTCAATCAGCAAGTATCAGGTACAGAAGCCTGATCAGTCTATAAAATTATCAAAGAAACAGATGCGATTTGAGGCTTAAGCTCATAGGGTTTTAAGCGTCACTTTATTATGATTTTTGAACAAATTTACAGATAATTATTAAAACTAGAAACCCGCCCTGGTTTCGTATGGATAACCTTAACCCGATAGTCTTTTAATTTTCTGGTTAATATCTATGACACACAAATAATGTGGCTTTCTAATGGTAAAATAATTTTTAATACAGTTGCTCAAAAAGTGGCGTATTGCAGGGACGTATAGCGTTCGGGATGTGGGCTAATAACACACTCGTGCTTTTTTTTTACCTTTTCCGAACTAGTGCGTTTTCTTTCCCAACTGTCAAAATAATGTCTATTAAAAAGAAAAAACCAACCACGAAGTTTTTACTAAAAAAAATTCATAGAAATTTTTATGATTCATGCAAATATTTCTAAAAAGAAGCTACTGCTTTGTTTCAATATAAGATTTAATGATTTGATTCAATGAGTTAGGTTAGATTTCATTTCATATCAATAAAAAATCGTACTGAAGACTTGGCTGTATGGGCATAGTATATATGTATGCTTATATTTTTTTACGGTGGGCGCCATTTTCCAAAAATGTTCTTTGCGCGTTTAGTTGTTTGATATAATATTATATATTAAATATACAAGAATAATCATACGAAATAAATAATAGTTTATCTCAAACAGTAAATAAATATGCAACCTAAAACTTCTCCAGTTAGTATAAAAAACTGTACCAATGTATATGTGAACAATAATTTGTATAAGAAATAAATTATTAGTGAGTTGAGTTTATTGTTTTTTTATTATTTTATTAAATTGCATAATTTTTTCGCAACTGTATTAAAAATAGTTGTTCAGTACACGTGCGGAACCATCATTGCAACTTGTTCCGACTGTCAACCCTCACCTTCGGCTGCGCCTCGGCTCGGGTAGACATTTGTCGAAACTCTTTGCAATGACAGGCTTTCCGCACTTGTAATGAAATATACTATTTCAACATTGGTTCGGTTGATCCACAGTTACGCCCTACAATCTCAAACAATTTACCTCTATATAATATTTATAAATATAATTATACTGTACGTGTGTATGTCATTGCACTCCTCTTAAACGGCTGAATCGATTTGATTGAATGTTTTTGTATGCGTTTGTGTGGCGCCCTGGATGGTTTAAATTCACAAATCAGCCCGGCAGATGGCGCTGCAGTCGGTAGCTTCATAACCTTAGCGCTAATAAGCGAAACCTTATCGCTGATGAGCAAAACCTTTCTTTAATAGATTATTTCATGAGAAACAAATAAAATAAAGAAATACTATGTAATATTAATCTAAATAGTAATGGATTATAAATACAAAAAAATACCAACTTGTAAAAATTCCTATCATCTTCATCAACATGTAAGTTTTATAGTAGAAAAAGCTCGTAAAGTAGTTGTTATAATTGAAAAAAAGCATACGCAATAGAAGCCTAACAAGAATTTGTAATCTTCCTACTTTGTATTTTTAAGACATTTAAAAGACTTTTTAATTTATTAAGTTTCTATAATTTTTACATACAAAATCTGTTACTACGACATCGAAGGGACTACTCATATTATTTGGTCGTAAAATCGGTAGTCGTAACAGCCGATAACGTTGTTATTAAGTACCTAATACGATAGAATGCAGCCGGGACCTTTGATTTTGGTCAATATAACCGATATGTTGTTCTAAACGATGTCGTCGTAAACGATTTTGACTGTAGTATGAACTTCTGTATCCTTATCGTCTTAATTAGCTTTTTGTATGTTACTTTCGAAGCCTATGTGTTTACACAAATCTAAAATAAGTGCTTAGGCCACTAATTTACTAAGCTAAAGAGAAGAAGAAGAAGAAGAAGAAGAAGAGACTAATTTGAAATAACATATTTCAAATTAGTCTCGTATTATAGAATTGGTAATTAAAAAGAACGCTTTAAAAAACAGAGGCACCACCGTTACTGTGTCAACTCCAATAGCGATTCCGACGTTTTCGTAATATGCTATTTCGATGTAGTGTCTGAATATTCGTAGCGCTGTTGTCGCGAGCTTAGGATCGCAAGAGTTAGTTACGGAGTACTGGCGCAGGATATCTTAAAGAGTTATTTATAAGGTCGCTTATACGTCTTGTTTTGTTAAGTTCAAGGGTATAATAAATAAAACAATAAATCTTTTTGTTATCTTGCCAACATTCTCACTGTTGTTGCAAAGTATAAACATTGTTATCTTTCAATAAATTAATTTAAAATGAATTTTATTAACAAATTGGCCTCGATGTTCATTATTACAACAACACGATCTTTTCTATATAGATGTTTAAATTGTTCGTCATGACTTTTACAAAAATTACATCTTGAAATTAATCCTAATTTTTGACCGACCTAAATAACCAATGGACTTTCTGTCTATGTGCATTGTGAGCATTTAACATTCCCTCGTACGGTGAGGGTAAACGAAGTGAAGAAACCCCGTCATAGACCTAAAAGGCACAGAAGGCTATCACCTTCTTGCCTAGGAAAAACAAATTGTCAAGAAATAGATACAGAAAAGTGAGGCCCAGACCTAAAATGATGTAGCTGATTTTTTTTTAATAGGGGTTTTTTACATCAACGATCTACACTATTTACTTTATACATAAAATACACAATATTTTAATAATATCACAAATTCTTTATAATGTTTTAAATCCAAATCTAAAATAATTTCTAAGTTAACATCTGAGCGATTGTCCTTTTCTGTCATATCTTACGAACTTAAAATCATAATGCATAGATGTCTGTTAAAGATAATGTAATGTTATATAGACAAGGGAAAAGATTAGATACCGGAAGTTCATATAATCACAGACAATAAATGCATAAACCAAAGAGAAATTACTCATAAATGATTCATAGTGCAAATTTGTTTTGAATTAGTGAAAATGACTCGTTTGAAAATATCTTTATAACCTTTTTGAATTAAATGTTAATTAAACATTTAGTGGATAGAAATTTCTTTTAAATGATAGCTGAATGTGCATTCGACGTTTTTTATTTTATTTTTCATAAAAGAGGTCGTCCATTGAATGTGCCATTTCGATGAGGTATATAGATAATTAATGGTTGACTCTGTGTATCACTAATAGTGATTATGTAGTTAATAGTCAAGCTATTTTAATTTGTAGTATATCGTTATGTCTATGTTGTTCGTTATCAATCTCTATAATCTATATCAATCAGAAGAATGTACGATCCTTTACTCGTGTGATGTAAGTCAAATTTGGGACAAAGTGACAATTTACTATTATTTTAGTAATTTTTTACCCATTAAAAGAGTTTGTGTATATTATGTCACTGACAAAAACTTTCACCTCTTAGACTTTTTCGAATTATCTCTCGGAACTTTTTAAGAACTTCTTAATTTTTTTAATATTCGAATTATAGAATTATAATTTGTTCCAGATCCTTCACAACAAGTTACAGAGGGAAAGACGAAAGCAAGACGATACACATGTTGAATATGAAAAAATTGAGGAAAGAAATGAGGATATTTACGAATTTTGCGATGATTATGATGATAATTACGATGTAGAGTATAGTTCTGTAGAGAAATAAATTGTGAAAATATTAAAAGAAATTTAAATGAGTTTTAAAGTAGGATGTTTTTTCAAAGAAAGCGTTCTATAAGCTTCAATACAAACATGTTTTCTCACCTTTATTTTAATAAAGTGATAAGGACAACACATTGCTACTTTAGGCTTATAGTACGTTTATAGATAAGACTTAATTTGTATATAAATGTAAAATTGTTAGAGAATATTTTTATAATATATAGGTAGTAAAAAAGATGTGAATGTGTGTGCTTGCCCTGTGTCCTATTGTGAGATTTCGGGGTGATCCGGTTCATCTTCGAAGTAATACAAATATTTTGAAAGTTATGATACAGCTTCAAAATTTTCACTATGTTGCGTAATCAAAAAATAAAAATATTATGCATTCTGTTAGCTAGTAAAGGAATGTCAAAAAAATTATAATTCTATAATATTTTAGGGATGTTGCTGAGGGGTGGATTGCTCCAGAATTATTTGGTCGATGTTAAAATAAAACTCCCTAATTACTTGTAGAGAAGAGGTGAAGATGGAATAATGAATGATATTTATTTACAAAACTGTGTACAATTATACTTAAAAATTATCCTACACTTACAACTAATATTGACATGTGGTGCCAAGATGCGGAGCGTTGATTGGTTGCGCAGGTACCAGAGTAGGCGATAAAAATGCGGCGCGGCAAAAAGTTGGCCTTTTTCTGCACGCAGCCATCTAAGCGTACGAACGTGTTCTTCTCAGAACACTTCGATATCGTAGCCTTGCGATAACGCTAATAACTGTCCTTTTCAGGACAAATTATCGTATCACGACTAAACGTCTACAACTGTCCTTTTCAGGACATATTATTCTTGTTTCACGACAAAACGTTTAACAACTGTCCTTGTCAGGACATATTACCGTGTCCTACGACACGATGAAACTGTTCTTTTCAGAACACACGACCGTATCTATTCTGATGTGTTCTTGTCAGAGCACATCACTGTTTCATTACGACACGTTAATCAATCACCTACAGGATTCCCCCTCTAGCGAAGCGTACCGGCAGGCGTATAACGCGGCCTCGGCGAGTTGTCCTTGTAGGTATTGAGTTGTTCCCAATGTCTTGTTGTTTCAGGTCGTTGTCATTTTGATGTTTCAGGTTGTTATCGTTTTGATGTTTCAGGTTGTTGTCGTTTTGATGTTTTCGGCTATTTGATGGTTTATGTAGTTCGCTCGCACTTGATGTGATTTGCTTGTTGCAGGTACTCGGTATTGTATCAGTGGGCACATCTGGCTCGGCGATAATGTAGGCGGGTTTGAGTCTGTCAATAGAGATGTTTGTTTCACGGTTAGGTAACTGCAGAGTGAATATCTTGCTGTCTCGTTTCAGTACGCGATAGGGTCCGTCGTAGGGTGCTTGTAACGGCTTCTTTACGGCGTCTATGCGTACAAATACGTATTCACATGTCTGCAGATCGCGGTGTATGAATATAGGTTTTGTGTTGCCGTGTGGTTGGTAAGGCATTGGTTGCAAGTTACGTATTGCGTCGCGCAGCTGATCGATGTAGGCAGAGTCCATAATGACGTCATCGCGGGTCGTTGATAAGAAATCACCGGGTAAGCGTATGTTGCATCCGTAGGTAAGTTGGGCGGCGCTTACGCCGGTGTCACTTCGCATGGCGGCGCGTAATCCGAGTAGGACGGTTGGTAACTCGTTGATCCAGCTTCTTGCGGTCTGTAGTCTTGCCTTTAATGCGGCCTTAAGGACACGGTGCCATCTTTCGATGATACCGTTACACTGTGCATGGTATGATGTTGTACGCGTTTTTTCAATTCCGAGTAAGCGAGAAAGAGATGCAAATACTCTGCTTTCGAATTGGCGTCCTTGGTCCGTTGTTATTGTAGCAGGGCAACCGAAACGGGAAATCCAACCTTCGTATAATGCTTTGGCGACGTCTTCAGCTGTTATTTCGCATAATGGGTATGCTTCGGGCCATCTCGTCGCTCTGTCGATCATTGTCACAAGGTATCGATGACCGGTGGCCGCGGTAGGTAGCGGACCAACGATATCGATGTGAACGTGTTCGAATCGTTCGGTTGGTGAAAAAATTGATAATGGACTTGTTGTGTGGCGTTGTATTTTAGCGCGCTGACACTGTAGGCATACTCTTGCCCACTTGCCGACATCTGCGTTCATTGAGGGCCAAAAGTAGCGTTGCGTAATTAATTTCCTCGTGGTCTTTATTCCAGGGTGGCTAACGTTATGTACTGCGTCGAATGCGGTACGTCGGTATTCTTCAGGTAGGTACGGACGTATGTATGAGGTCGAAGTTTCGCAGAGTAATTTGGTGTTTGACGCGGGCAGGTTTACTTCCTTGAAAGATAAGTTGCTCTGTAAACCGAGTGTTTTAATGGTATCGCTGTCGCGTTCTTGAGCTATTGCAAGTTGATTGTAGTCGATCGGCGATGGACATGTGATTGCGTCGATGCGTGATAATGCGTCTGCGGCTGCATTTTGAGACCCACTGACGTGTCGTATATCAGTCGTAAATTCGCTGATATAAAGTAGCTGTCGGGTGCGTCTCGGTGATTCGCTGTTTGTATTTGATTTAGTGTAAGCGAAAGTTAGCGGCTTGTGGTCCGTGAATATTATAATTTCTCGTCCCTCGAACATTTTGCGGAAATGTTTGACAGCCATGTAGATGGCGAGTAGCTCTCGATCGTAAGTACTATAGCGAGTCTGTGCGTCGCTGAATTTCTTCGAAAAATAGCCGAGTGGTTGCCACGAGTCGTTGATAAACTGGTTGAGTGCGGCACCAGCTGTTTTGTCACTCGCGTCGCTGAATATAGCAAGCGTCGCATGGTGAGACGGATGAGCGAGTAAAGCGGCGTTTTTTATGCTCTCTTTACATGCTTCATAAGCTTGCGTCGATTCAGCGGTCCAGTCGATCTTAGTTCTGTCACGCTTCTTGATGTTGTGCAGGTAAGTATTTAGCGGCGCTTGTATGGTGGCGGCATCTTTGATATTTTCGCGGTAAAAGTTGATCATACCGAGAAAACGTCGCAGTTCCTCTACGGTTTGTGGCTTTGGAAAATCTGTGATAGCCTGTACCTTCTCTTGGGGTGGCTGTATTCCTTCCGCCGTGACTTGATGACCGAGGAATTTGACAGTTGGCTGACCGAAAACACATTTTGATGGGTTGATAGTAATGCCGTATTCTTCGAGTCGCTGTAATACGGTGCGTAGATGTTTTCGGTGCTCTTCCTCGTCTATTGACGCTATCAGTAGATCATCAACGAAAGGGAATACGAAGTCGAGTTCGCGCAGTACTTCGTGAATAAAACGTTGGAATGTCTGGCCGGCGTTCTTTAGACCAGGACACATACGCGGAAACTCGAAAAGGCCGAATGGTGTTATGATAGCTGTTTTCTCCACATCTTGCTCGCTGACTGGCAGTTGTTGGTACGCCCGGTTGAGGTCGAGTGTGGAGAAAATTTTCTTCCCTGCGAGCTGGTATGTGAAGTCACGTATGCGTGGTATGGGATACCGATCGGGCTTGGTTATAGCGTTGAGCCTTCGGTAATCGCCACACACGCGTAACTCTCCACTCTTCTTAGGCACGACGTGAAGAGGTGATGCCCAAGGGCTTTTGCTTGGTCTGCATAACCCTTGATTTATCATGCTCTGAAATTCTTTCCTGACCATTTCGTAGCGATGCGGCGCAATGGGGCGTGGCCTGCAGTGAAGAGGCGGTCCATTTGTTTCAATGAAGTGTTCGACGGAATGTTTAGGACTAAGCTTCATTGAAGTGAGTCTAGTTGTGCCTGGGAAATCTGCTAGTATGCTGTGGTAATTTTGCCCAATGTCTATACTGCGAACTGTAGGTATGTCTGCAGTACTGAGTTGAGCGTTAGTTACCAGCTGTGTTTTCCCGTCGATCAATCGTCGGTGTTTTACGTCGACAATGAGGTGGTGGTACTGTAAGAAATCTGCTCCCAGGATTGGCTTGGACACATCTGCTACGACGAATTTCCATGTATATGGTCTTCGGAGGTTAAGATCGAGTGTGAGTGACTTCTCTCCGTATGTTGGAATTACAGTGTTATTGGCGGCGTAGAGTTGAAACGGCAGTGGTTTTTCACGTGAGCCTTTTTTCTTTGGTCGCACGGAGATATTGGCTCCTGTGTCGACCAAAAAGGTAAGTTTCGTTACCCTGTCGGTAACGAAAAGGCGGTGTGATGATTCGGTAACGCCAGTTCCCGCCGCGGCTAGCGTTACTTTTAGTTTTCCGACTGGTTAATGGGCTTGAAACTGCACGGTGGTGCGCATTTCTTCGCGTCCATACCGTAGCGATGATGGTAGTAGCAGTACGGCATTGGAGATTTTTTTCGGCTTCGGTCTTCCATCTGCGACTCTCGTTGGTTTTCGTTACGATTTGTAGATGCGTTCTGCGAGCGTGATTGTAAACGGTGTCGAGAGCGACTGTTGCGGTAGTTGTCGCGAGGTTGTGCTCGTAGCTCAGCAACTTCCAAAGACAACCTTCTTATTTCACCGATGAGGGTGTCAATGGTTGGCTGTTGCGGATGAGGTGATTGTAATAGAGGTGGTGGAGTCGATGGTACAGATGCGAAAGGCGTTGCAACGGCAGCGATGTGTTGCGACGGCGTGTGGACTTCCATCATTTTGTCCGCGAGCAAGGTAAGGTCGTCGAGCGTCGTTTTGATTTTAAACGCTTCGCTGACAGCTAGCACGGAGCGAATCTGTGGCGGCAGATGCTCGAGCCACATCATTTTGATGGTGCTTTCGGGAAATTTATCCTTGTTAAGCTGCTTCATTTGCCTCATCAGCTGGCTGGGTTTCTGGTCTCCGAGCTCGACTTGCGACAGTAGCTTCTTCGTTTGTGCGCTGTTAGACTCTTCGTATAGCGATATTAAACGGTCTTTAATTGCGTTGTAGTAATCTGCTTTCGGCGGCGAGCAAATGAGGTCAGCGATGTTTTGAATGTCTTGCTTTTCAAGCTGTGCGATGACCATCTGGGCGAGCTGGGCCTGGCTTCGTTTTAGATCGGCGGTTGCTGCTTCGAAACTGCAGAACCAGAGGAGCGGCTGGTCACGCCAGAATGGTGGCACGCGGAGCGACAGTGAAATACCGGAGACTTCTTGGCTCGACGGTGTTGATGAAGTTTGACGCTCTGCACCGGAATTTTCTGTTGTCGACATCTTCAATGTTCTTGGTGTTCTTCTCGGGGTTGTTCTTCTCGGGGTTGTTCTTCACGGGGTCACCACTTTAGGGATGTTGCTGAGGGGTGGATTGCTCCAGAATTATTTGGTCGATGTTAAAATAAAACTCCCTAATTACTTGTAGAGAAGAGGTGAAGATGGAATAATGAATGATATTTATTTACAAAACTGTGTACAATTATACTTAAAAATTATCCTACACTTACAACTAATATTGACATGTGGTGCCAAGATGCGGAGCGTTGATTGGTTGCGCAGGTACCAGAGTAGGCGATAAAAATGCGGCGCGGCAAAAAGTTGGCCTTTTTCTGCACGCAGCCATCTAAGCGTACGAACGTGTTCTTCTCAGAACACTTCGATATCGTAGCCTTGCGATAACGCTAATAACTGTCCTTTTCAGGACAAATTATCGTATCACGACTAAACGTCTACAACTGTCCTTTTCAGGACATATTATTCTTGTTTCACGACAAAACGTTTAACAACTGTCCTTGTCAGGACATATTACCGTGTCCTACGACACGATGAAACTGTTCTTTTCAGAACACACGACCGTATCTATTCTGATGTGTTCTTGTCAGAGCACATCACTGTTTCATTACGACACGTTAATCAATCACCTACAATATCTATGCTATCTGGGAGTGTTATTTTGGCATAGTCATAGATCGTGCTTAAGTCTGACTTTGATGTTTCTTTGCGAACGACGAAGCCCGGGCAATAGTTTGTTTTAATTAGTCAATCGATATGGATAAAAAAATTAATTTAGTTTATTTGTTTAAATAAAGTATTATCATTACAAAATTATCTTTCTATCTGCCTTCTGCGAAATCGATTGTTTTTGGACTGCGAATTTTCAGAATATTTCGTTGGTCACTTCAAAAACTGATTAATTTGTTTTATTATTTTGCACTTCCCTAAAACTTAACTGATTTACTAATTAATGAGTTTATTGTTAACTAACAAAACAGCGCAGGTACAACTCAAGTAATTAAAAGTTAGAAAATTCCACTTGTTTTCTGTATCCTGGGAACCTCTAATGGCGACCTAATTAATCTGTAAGCATTCTCGACCCACTTAACCGTTAAAAGCGCAAATAGAAATGAGTTTTTGCCTACACCGTGCCTCTGTGAAGAAAGAAAATTATAAATACACGATTCGTCTTCCGATTTTGTGGTGTTTTTTGCAATTACTTTTCTCAAGATATAATTTTATTTTTATTAAGAAAATTCAGATACGGGTTCGTCGTTCGCAGTGCTAATGAGTGACTTTGTTTTATTGAAAATTGGTATGTTGTTTTATAGCTTTTGATTTATTTAATTTTCTGTTTTACGCGCCTTTTAATGTTGGGTCACTTCGTTTATCTCACATTTTTACTTTATTTTTACATTCACTCTCACTTAAATAGTAATCTTGAACAGAAACTTGGAATTATCAATTTTACGCCCTATTGTTTATTTAGAAGTGTTTTTTTAATGTATATATAATTAACTGTAACATGACTGTTAATATTATAGTGATTTAGTGGCCATTAAAAAGTGTAAAATATTCGTAGTAGTTTGCTTTAATTCTTCGGGGCAGACACGTGTTATCTGTTATAATTTTATAGGCAACTAGGAGATTAGCATAATTGGAACCCAGGATGGATTCAACTTTACTGAATATTAGTATTCAATATTATTATTATAGCCTCTATTCGGACATGCCAGTATTTTCCTTTATTTTTCGTATATTGTACTTTTCTTCCACTTTTGGGTGTCCGTTTGCCAGATGGCAAAGGCCTCCTCCAACCTTCTCCATTCTGGCCTTTCTATGGCCACTCTACCCCATGTTGTTCCCGCCACTTGTATAATGTCGTCGTCCCACCTTTTTTGTGGTCTACCTCTCTTTCTCTTTCCATCTCTTGGGTACCATTGTGTGATTATTTTACTCCATTTGTCCTTTCCCCTGATCATGTGGCCTGCCCATTTCCACTTTTGTCTTCTTATTTTCAAAGTTATGTCCTGTACCTTAGTCTTTCCTCTGATGTTGCTACTCCTTACTTTGTCTTTTCTTTTGATTCCAGTCATGCTCCTTTCCATGGCATGTTGACATACGGAGAGTTTATTTGTTACGTTTTTTGTTAAAGCCCATGTTTCGCTCCCGTAAGCCAGCACTGGCAGGATGCATGTGTTAAATAATTTGCTTTTCGTTGAATTGTGTAGGGTCTTGTCTTTCATCACTTCTTTTAATGGCTCCAATATTTTTTCCAGCCGTTTGCAACTCTTCTTTCGACTTCTTTGTTTCCGTTGTCGTCTGGAGACATCAGTTGACCGAGGTATAAATATTCTTCCACGTAGGGGATTTGGTTCTGTTCCACTATTACAGGGTCTTTGTTGCCATTGGTCATGATTTTTGTTTTTTCCGGGTTTAGCTTCAATCCGGCCTTTGCACTTTCCGATGCTAGATCATTTATCATCTTGCTTAGATCAGCTGGTGTTTTTGCAAATAATACGATATCATCAGCGAATCGTAGGTGCGTTAGCGCGCGGCCATTAATAGTTATGCCCATGTCTCTCCATTCCAGATTCCTGAAGATCATTTCTATTACGGCCAGAAAGAGTGTTGGTGAAAGGGGGTCACCCTGTCTCACGCCTTTTTGTATTTGAAATTTATTTCCTTCTTTTTCTAGGCGGATACAAGCCGAACTGTGTTTATAAATATTTTTTATAATTCTTATATATTTGTGCTCTATACCCAGTTCTTTTAAGGCTTCCCAGATTTTTGAGTGTATCAAAGAATCGAAAGCCTTACTGTAATCAATAAAAGCTATGTAGTATACAAGCTGGTACTCATTGTATTTTTCTCTAATTTGTCATACAGTGTGGATGTGGTCTAGCACCGAGAAATCTTTACGGAATCCTGCCTGTTCAATGGGTTGTTGCTCATCTAATTTCCTTCCTATTCTTTCCAAAATAATCTTTGCAAAAATCTTGTAAATGTTAGACATTAGACTGATGGGTCTATAGTTTCCAATATCGCAGTGATTCCCTTTCTTGAATATAAGGATTATGATGGATTCAGTCCACTGTTTTGGGATGATTTCTGTGTTGATCACGTAGTTGAAAATTTCTGTAAGTATCGGTGCCACTGCTACTTTCGTTTGCTTTAGTATTTCATTGCTTATGCCATCTGGCCCTGGAGTTTTATAATTTTTCTGTGTGTCAACAGCTTTTTCAGTTTCTTCCTGCATGATGTAAGGTACCGTTTCGTACTCTGGTAAGTCTATTTCTCTTTTATTTGTGTTATTTTTGTATAGTTCGGTGTAGTAGTCAGTAGCGATCTTGAATATTTCTTGTCTACCAATTTTCTTCGCTCCTCTTCTATCTTTCATCTTAACAATCCATTCTTTCTTGTTAGTTAGTTCTTTGTACGCCTTCTTTATTCCTCCTGTCTGTCTAATATGACTCTCTATTGTTTCCATACGATGTTGTCTCCTGTCTTTCCTAACGTTTTCTTTTATTTCTTTACTAATTCTTGCAATTTCTTTTCTATTTTTACCAGTATTTTTCGCACTTATTAGAACTGCTCTTTGGTTAAGGAGGTTGACGGTTTTTTCTGTCATCCTGTTGTATAGGTTCTCTTTCCTTTTGCTATGTTCTTTAGTAGTGGTTGCAATTTTATTTTCCAACCAATTGTATTTGTCCTGTGTGTCGGCGTCTTTTGTTTCATATTTGTAGTCTTTAAGTTTCGAGTTTAGTGAGTTGGCTATTTCTCCTATCAGATGTTTGTTAATTTTTATATTTTCCCGACTTATTTTTGGTCTGGGGTTCTTGGGTTGGGATGAGTTTAACTCAACTCTGACCATGCGGTGGTTGGTGTTAAAATTTAGGTTATTGATGACATTTATGCTTGGAAAGAATTTATGTTTGTTGGTCAGTATAAAGTCAATTTGGTTTTTTGATTTTCCATCGGGTGACAACCAGGTCCACATTCTGTTTTTCTTTTTCTTGAAGACGGTGTTTAATATGGTCAAGTTATTTTCCATTGCAAAGTCCATGAGCATTTTACCATTCCTGCTTCTAGGTTTTGAGGTGTATGTATAGGGCCCTATAATTGCATCCTCGTCCCGTTGGCGTTCGCCAATTTGACCATTGAAGTCACCCATCACGATGATATTTTTGTGGGCATATGTCTGCAAAGCTTTATTCAAATCTTGGTAAAACTGGCCAGTTGTTTCCATATCTGCTTGTTCTGTAGGTGAATAGATCTGGATAATGGTCCATGGGTCCTTGTAATCGGGTAGTTTTAAATTCAATAATGCTATGCGCTCTGATACACCATGGAATCCATCTATGTGCTTTGCTAGGTATTTTTTAACTAAAAATCCCACACTATGTTTTCCTGGGGTTTCCCCTATATGATATAGTATAAAGTCTGGGTGTGCGACAATGTTTTCTCCCATTCTTCTCACTTCACTCATGCCGAGAATATCCCAGTTAATGTTTTGTAATGCTATTGACAATTCCGATAAGCTTTCATCTGATCTTAGTGTTAATACGTTTAGGGTAGCAATGTATATTCTTGTGTATCTGGATGTTGGGATCTTCGTGATGACGTTTTGCTTGGGTAGAGTTTGTGTAATGTTTTCTTTATTATGTTGTTGTTGTTGTTGGTTCAATGTTGGAGGGTTTTGGTCTAATTCCCCATGGGGACCAGCCGGGTTGGGGAGATAATTGTTTTCGAAAAGTGTGTTATTGTCAGTTGGTTCCTTTTGTTTTCCAGTTGGTATTGTATTAGTGTTGTGTATTGTTGATTTCTTCAGTGCTTCTGGCTTGCTATTCTCTAGGGCATTAGTATTCAATATTGTATATTGAATTAGTATTCAATATACTATAATATTATTAAAAATATGTTTGTTATCATAAATTTTATTTATACCCCTACATTCGTGTGTGATGTTCCATAACCAGTCGTTTGTTATTTATAATTTTATTCATAGGAAACGTGATCAGCCTACATTTACTATGCTTTATAATAAACGTGATTTTATTCGCCCACAGTGCCTTGTGCGCGCACTCTGCGTCACCAACTAATTTAGTTTCATTTCAATTCTTTCATCGGGCAACATTTATGTCTAAAATCTACGATTCATAATATAGATTATACGTCTGTCCTATCATAATATGGTGTACAGATTTCTATGTTCTAGACAAGTCCGCGGGGTACTAAGTGCACGCATTAAGAACTATTATCTGGGATAAAGGGTTCATAAGAGTGTAAATAAGTGTTCCACGCATTAGAGGTACCTACTTATTTATAAGTAGAATTCAATGGATAGACATTCTGAATGATTTAGAAGATTATTTCAATATTATGCACGATATAATATTATATCTAATATTAATTATTAATTCGTGATGATTCATATGCTCTCTGCAATGAATAATCTAATTTAATAATTTTGAATAAAAAAAATATAAATTATCGTTATAAATCCATCGTTGAAAATAATCTATGTATAAAAATGTGTTTAGCATGTGTTCGGGACTCTTCTCTCATTCGCCTAAAAAGCTCGACTGGTATTATTCTTGCAAACAAAACGCAACTTACAACAGCAAGATTTTCTTCTCAGCAAGCGTATTTATTTAAACATCAAACGAATATGAAATATTGTAATCGATCAAATCTAGGATTACCTACCCTCTACCCCAGTTAAAAAACTACAATAGCAATATTTTCGAAATAAGTACAATTTTCTTCGTGTGATTTAAATAAATCTCTTCATACAGATTTAATTCAACACAGCTCCATTTACGAGCCATGAGTAGGTAATCAAACTTCCTTAACTTATTATGTCAATTAAAAATTTTTTTGATAAAGAAATTGATTATATGCTATTCACGAGTAGCGGTAAGCGTTTAACAGAGAAGCCACGATTGCTGAAAAACCCTCGAAATTTTTAGTATGTTAATTTTTCGTTTATATCCGTTACGGAAGCTTTATTCAATTATTAAAATAGTACCTATATGCGTAAACAAAGACAATTTTAATGGGTAGTACCCTAATTTCCTTAAAATAATATTGAATCTATCAAATAAAACTACATAGTCTCAATTAAGGCAAAATACAAAATCTAGCTCACAAAATAACTACTGCGCGAGGGGTATATGTTGTTAGCAGTGGATTTCCCAGGCGATCAATAGCAATCTGGGTCTACGACGGGACTAGGTTTTTTATTATTGATTTTGTCACGTCTCGATGTGAGCTTTAAACACTCTTAGGAAACGAACCCTATGTTTGAATTTAAGATATATCTGCAGAGTACAGGCAAAGGGTGTTTCGAACAATATGGATACATGTTAAATTCTGTATATAGATTTCATACAAGTATATATCTACCAGTACTGTTACTATCTAACGACCAAGCTAGCACAAAATTACCAAAATATATGTGTATATCCTTTTATGTATAACGATCCCACTGAGTAGACGAGAAATATACATTACGACAGTAAAACCGTGTATTAATTATTTATTTTGTTATTAATTATGTTTATTGTAAACTAATTATATTGATATAGTAAATAATCCACTGCTACATGTAATTTCAAAATAAATATTTTTACATATAATTCCAAGGGACGATTGATCAGGTATTGCTAATAAGCTTTCGTTTAAGTACGAAGTGGTAAGTGTACGTTTAAGAGCGAGTTTATTTTTCTTTACCGACATTAAAAATGGTTTACAAGTCAGCGTCTAGATTACGAACTCTTCGTGTCACCTCACATATATTTTATTGGGCGTGTTTTAATACCATTATTTAATATTATTATTTATTTTATTCAACATCTTACGGATGATAGTCGAAAGAATGGAGTGCCCCTATTTACGACACTGCTCCGACATCTCCGCAGGGCTTTGTACCTGATAGTTTTTATTTAACTACTTTTTCCTTATTTTTATTAATTCTACTAACATAGATCTTAAGAAACTATTGTTACTAACTCACTAATCAATCAATGGACTGTATTTGTCTGATTAATAAAAAATATTATTATTATTATTTAACGAACTGTTTAATTGTTGTAATATATTTGTAGTATACACTCTGATTAAACATAAAAAAGGGTGCGTGTACTTATGTACGCGCGTATTAGAAGTTATACTTCTTTGGCATTATTAAAAATAGTTTTTGATTGCATGCAAATAATTAATTACAATTAAATAATCAAATACTGGGAAAGGAGTCATTCTAGTCAATAAAGTTCAGTTTACATTTGAAAAATTAAAAAAATTAATATTTATTATTAGGTATTCTCTTACATTAAGTGTAACATAAATTCTATTATTATTCGAATGTTGTTTTTAAATTATGTCCAATGCCGTAGCATCTTCCGTGGGCAACTTCATTCTGTTAATTTTGTGTCACGATGCGCGCGCATTGTAAAATTTCACTCTCATCAATTTTTCATAACGCGCCTAAAGAAGTATAACTTCAAAAATAATCAAGGAAACGGATCCAATGTGAAAATCGAGCGCTACTAAATTATTATTATTCTGTCTTAAAATATATTCATATTTAAAGTTATCACAACTATCAAGTATTTTATAAACATTACGATGTTTTAACTTTATTTGCTGCATTCATTATGAAATTAATAACTCGACTATAATATGATGTCATGTATTTTAGAAAATATAGCTACATATACTGTAGATATAGTATTATATAGGTATGATTGTTGCTACCCACAAGAAATGAGGATTACAAATTGGACTTATACTATATATATATATAATAACTAGAATGCTTTTCCGTCTCTTTCTGTCAAATTGTGCTTACACTATAATAGAAGGAGATACGGTAGTTAGTATAGACAGATTTATGTTATGATTTAATTAAAAAATATGTAATAATATCAATTATCTATAAGACTTACATAGAAATACGAAATCATACCCTTATCGGAAGATGAAATTTCACTCCGACTAATCGAATTCACTCACTAATTTATTTAGAGTACGCCATCATGGCTTTTTTTCCGTCGACTTAATAAGCAAAAAGCCTCTGTAAAGGCGCCTTTAGCGGGAAAAACTTATGTTTTTTCTGGTAACAATTAAAAGGTTTTCGCGTGGAAGGAATAATAAGTTTTTGTAATTACATATTACAATTTTAGAAGTATTATTGTTGAATTTGATATTAAAAACTGACTCATTGACTGAGTCATTCAGTTAAAAAAGAGCAGAAGTGATAAGATCAGCGTTCAAAGTAGAAGACATTATAAAGAAAATAAGGCAATTGAAATGGCGCAGGACCGGGCACATGACGAGAGATAGCAGGATGGTATCTTTCACGCGATGGAAAAAGGAAAAGAGGAAGACGGAGCAAGAGATGGGCAGACGATATAAAGAGAATAGGAGGCACAACTTGGACAAGAAGAGCTAACATCAGAAAATAATGGAAGCAGCTGGAAGAGGCCTGTGTGTCACAGGACACGCTGATTACCTAAAACATTATGTGATGTATTATTTATTAGGTGATGTATTAGATTAAGTTTTATTTATGCATTAGAATTAAGTTTTTTTATGTTACTTAAATAAGTGTTAGTATATTATACTGGGTGTCAGCAATAAAGTCTTGATAAATAAATAAACGTTTCGTTTACAGCTCATAAACAACGAAAGATAAACCTGTGAACCTGTTTTCGCGTTATAGAAAAATACAATTTCCATTCAACATCACCTTCGGTTTCGTTTAGGTCGGCGAACAGCCAATTTCTTAATTCAAATACATATGTTATTTTCCCGTACCTTTATATAGAGGTCATTAAAGAGTTAAACTATACTCACTGACTTTTTTGCACCCTGTACTGTTTATATACGCTCTAATTGTTGGTCCGAAAAGTACTGATTCCAAGAAGGAGATTAAAAAACTCACGAGAGTATTCGGCCCTGAATTAATTGGGACAAGGGCACGATCCCTTGAAATGTTGAATCAAGGCAGATACTCCAACCCTTTAGTTCATACATTCGTTAAGTCGTGTCTTGTCGGATTATCAGTCAATTACCACTTGATCCTTGAAGGGTAAAGGACTATTTTCAAGACACATGTAATCTCTTACAAGTACTAATGTAACCTAACCTAACGTTGCTATAAGTCAATTAAACTATGGATTACAGGAATAATTCTATTTAATTCAAGTCTTTTAAAATTAAAGGCCTAATATGTGTCAAACAATTTGGAAATTACAGATTTAAATTATGTTTTTCAATTGTCAGAAATCTTTTATTTGATAGCGGTATAAGAAATCTCTTCTACGCAATCAGAGACAGAGACAAAAAATAGAGTTCCCTATAATAATAGTCATAGTCGTTTTTAGTACAAAAAAACATTGCGTGCGTATACAAAGTACACGACAACACATGTCAGAAGTGAAACTTCTTTGGCAAACTAATTTTTAACTCTTGCTCATATTTATACAAATCTTAAACTTTAGATTTCCGAGACTTAGGGGGAGGGAAAAAGGAATATATGTTAGGAATTTAATTGTCATTAAAATATTAAAAGTGTCGAAAATTAATACAGATTATAAATTTAATTTCTTTAATTTATTTCTTCGATAATAAAAACACGTGGCATTTTAATTTACAATTCGTCATTTTAGATGACAATAAATTATTTTGCCATAAAATATAAATAACTAATATTTCATAAATTCTCTTTACGAAATTTAATTTTAAAAATAGAATTTCTATAAGGTAATTCGCCCCTCTCATTCTCTCTCAATCGGTCTCAATCGCTCTCTCCCTTTTCTTCGACAAAAACGCTGCACATCTTCGTGACGCTAATATTAATGTTTCATCCGTAAAAAATTTACCCTCATGCGCCTTAAGAAGTCTCACTTCAAAAATATACCTCTTAAATAACCTCTGTTAGTTAATAACGCTTTTGGTAATCATGTCAAAGGGTTTCGGGTTAGACCCCCGACGAAACAATTGTTTCAAGTTAGAGGATATAGGTTGGTCACCTTTATTCCTTGAAACAAGATCAAAGAAAAGAGCGTTCATTCTTAAAAGGCCGGCAACGCACTTGCGATCCCTCTGGCAGTGTCTCGGGTCTATCGGCCGCGGTATCACGTAACATCAGATGAGCCTCCTGCTCGTTTGCCCTAAACTAAAATTCTATTACAATACTGGTTTTGTCCCCGCATGAAATCCGCCGCTATATTTCGACATTATCGAAATGATATGTTTAATAAATCACTTTCTTTATCAATTAACTAAAAATTGAAGAAATACAGAGAGCCCGTATAGACTTAGGTGACGAATGAAGACAAATTGGCTTAAGTAACGAAAGAGAAATGAGGGGCAGACGAATGCTCAATCGAATGAAACTAATCTCGTAATGGCTACTGCCGTGATTGATAATAAATTGTATGAGATACGCTTGTACAATCCAATGAATAGACTCGTATTAGCCTGTAAGTTTCTCTTTGTTATATTTTTGGACTTGTTTCCTGCTTATTCTTAAGAAAGAGTGTAAAGTTAAAAACGTTTTAATTAAGGCCACGTTTATACTTAACCCACTATCTCATCGTACAAACAATGCTGCAATGTTATCGACGAGGGAAGGTCACGCAGCGATGCACAACAAATGCATCATCGTGTTTAATCAAGCGCTGTATTACGTCTTGTAAATAGGAAATTCGGTAAAAATAACAATCGCCTCAGCTCGCCATTGCAAAACCTGTTGTTTTATTCAACAAGTCGCAACTTTGTCAGAAATTGGAATAAACTCGATCGCTCCGCTGAAATTAATCATACGTTTTGGGTCTAGGTTTCACGACTAGGCCGTTAACATAACAAATCATATTGTTAAAATATCGGATCAAATTATATATTCACGCACTTACACCATCGATCCCGTTGCCAAGTCACGTTCGGTTTGAATTACGCAGCTCTTTGAGTTTCGGGACTAAGGTTTGCGCCTATGGTTTTTATGTTGGCCACGGTGTAATAAAGTTAATCCAGGTCCTGTGTAGTGCATTAGAGAGGGGCGAGAGAGGCGCGGGGTTCGCAGGCGGCCACCTGTTCGGCGAGCGCCCGTCGCCCCCACGGCCCTGCGCCCGCCGCTGCCTCTGCCGCCCCCCGCCGCCGCCCGGCACCCTCGATGCGCGCGCTTCGCCCTTCCCTCCAGTCATTCGTTTTGCGACGCGTTGTCTCGCCGGCCGGCTTCCGCTTCATTCGCCCGGGCTCATTCGTACCGCGTACGCTCCCCGTAGCACCCGATAGCACATTTTAACTACAGTCATGACAGAAAGCACGGACACACCCGCGGCCGCAGCGGCAGAAAAGACCCCAACTGAGAATGGAACCACTGAAACGCCACCAGAAGAGACGCCAGAAAAGGCCACAGAAGAAAAAGAAAAGGAGACCCCTCCGCCGAAGGAGATGCGCGCCGTGGTCTTAACCGGATTCGGTGGTCTTAAAACTGTCAAAATTCTTAAGAAGCCAGAACCCACACCGGCCGAAGGCGAAGTTGTCATTCGTGTAAAAGCTTGGTAAGTATTTTTAAATTATTTTACCAATTTCTCGAAATACGCAATATATGTATACGGTCTAATCTACATTGGCGTTTTCTCCTCGTTAATTTTAATTTGAAATTGTTTTCCGTTCTAAATGAATTATCACCACGTTAATTAAATTGGCGCTCGATATTTCGTGCGTTAGGCGCACGGTAGATTCTTAAAACAAGTCCCGCTTCAAGCCGGCATGCAGCTTCATTAACATCTGCCGAGTGCCGAGTCGTGTTTCAAAGCTAATGTGCCCGATTGAAAATTCTGCACACACTTGCATCGACTTCGTCCGCCAGTTGCCGCCGGGTGACGCGCCCTAAGCGGATTTACACTCTAACGACCATAGGCAAAAGCATAATCGACGATTTAATATTTTCATTGTTGTTCATAGAGGTGTTTTTTAAATTTTCTGTACTCCCTCCCCCTTAGATGTCGTGAGATTTTATTCAACCCCTCTCCCATCCCCCCAATCTCACGAGATTTTTCAAAATGTGGGTTTCTTAAGAAACCTGGATTGTTATTGTCAGTAAAAAATTGCTTCGTGCTTTTATTTTCGACTAAAACAAAATAAGTGAAATGTTGAGCTTTAGGTATGGAGTTAGCGGAAGTCAGGCCTTTAGTCAACCTTTCGTGTTTTTTTCAATCAGAAAAATAATTGCTGATATTTGCCAACCCCCTCCCAAAAGATTTAATGAGATGACCACCCCTTCCCCTTAAACACCTCACGTAATTTATGGACGCCCCTTATAGAATTCATTCCAAGAACCTTATTTGCTTACAATGTATAAAATACGCCCATATACGGAGTATGATTTAAAATATAAGAACATAAAAATGGAAGTCAATAGGTAGTTGAAACGTACCGACATTGTTCTTTGTTCGTTTTTATCGTTTCAGTACAGATAATGCATCGTGCCGATTGCGGACCGGCTACTTACGACGACTCATGACTTATCTTCCACTTTTCTTGTTAATGTTAACTGCTTTCAAGCTTAACAAAGCGGCCACTTAACTGTGAAAGATGGCTTCTTTACGACTGTTGGTTTTAATAAAATTAACGAGTATTGTTCACATGTGGGGTTTGTTTCGTTTTGTTGATAGATTTGATGAGTTCTGTTGTAGCGTTGATGTCTATGAGTAGGGCGTAATGGCGCGTTTCCTGTAAGTAATGTTAGCCGGGTGTATTGGATGGGATTGTTGAAGGTAGCAGGGGCTGGACGTGCGTAGGTGTGAACGAGGTGAGAGGCACATCCCCGCCGGGCTAAATATAGCTCGCTTATCGACGACTTACTATGTAAATGACCGCACAACTCTCGGTACATCTGCCGCAAAAATATTATCTCCTTGGACCAGCACTAACCGTTTGAACCTAAGGGCGTAGTAAAATTATTAGAATGGAATCCGACAACTTTAACGTAATCAGTTGCCTTTTTAATGGAATTTATTATCAATTCCATAACATATGAAATCGCTATTCAAAGAAACATTTCACAATTCTTTATTTTAGTCGAATACTGAAAAACAATGATTCACGGTTTTACGGTCATTTTATCAGTTGATAAATATTTTTAAAAGAAGATAGGGTTAAAATTAATGTTACCTGAGTCGGTTATTGCATCGGCTGTTTTAAAACTGGCATTTTGTCTTTAGACATTTTTAGTAGATTGACAAAAAGTGTTTTAAATTAGCCTAGTTCTACAAATTGCAGGAAATAATTTAATTGGTTGGTTTAAAGTTTAAACTAAATTGATATGAATGAATATAATTTGACTACAATTAAAAAATTCAAGTATAAAACGGATTTTAACATCAATAGTTTCTTGTAGTGTACTCAATAAATCCGAGATAAAATTTATTCAGAACAAAACTTAACACACATATAAAATTAAAGACTTACTTATAATGGGCCTGCTTCAAATCGTAGGTTGAAGACCGTCTGTATCTCGTCATATTTCACGATGGGATCGAACTAAATAACACCATTATATTCAATTAGGTCAAGTCAGTGTCAGAAATACGTGTTCCGAGAACAATTGACGTGCTCACGCCCTTCTATGAGTGGCTTTCTCTTAATACTTAATTATATTAATCTTTTTTTTTGTGATATAAAAAATTTAGATTAATCAATATTAAATGTTACTTTGGAACTCCCAAGGTAAATGTTTTATTACTCGAAATGAGGTTTTATTGCGGATACTTACTTTAAGCCGGGAGAATAATTAAGTGTCGCTCCAACATCTAGTACAATTTGTTTGTGGGTTTTTAAATTAGGCGTGACAAAGTTAATTATCGATAATTTCCTTTTCTTTATTGCGGCTTACATACCACATGGACTATGATGAAGTGCAGCATTGTGCATTTTAATGGGCGTCGAAGCCACATAAGATGGGAGAGATGAATTTGTTTATTACCCTCTTCCTTATTGAGAACGTCTGCGCGTGATAGCTCTCTTCCTATGAGTCACTGGAAAGTAATGTCCACAGCGATCAAGTTTGTCCACTATGAACTACACGATTAAGTGTAGGTGGAGACTCTTGGATCTATGATTGATTCTCGATTGCGCATGCTTCAGAGTTATAACTGTAAATTCTGTAGAAATTGAACTTCAGCTGTTTCAGTTAAAACTTATAATTAAACTAGCAGACTCGGCCAAGCTTTGCTGTGGCTAAAGTTTTTGTTATATTACATAGTAGTAAACTATTCAAGGGAAACGGTAGGAGAACACCAGTCATGGGGACCATGCTTTTTTGGTGGTTATGCCATTAAATTGTAGCTTATGTGAAACGTTGGTACTTTCAACACAGCGCCATCTGCTAGAATAGTGACTGTCAAATAATAAACAAATAAAATATTACGGGTATAAATGAAGATGTGAGCAAAACTATCTTTTAAGTTAGATCAAACTGCACACGGTATGCAAATTTGATTGAAATCGGTTAAGTAGTTTAGGAGTCCATAGCGGACAAACAACGTGACACGTAATTTATATATATTAAGATTAGATTACCTTATTGATTTATAAGTTTAATTCCATCAATATAGTTTTATTATGAACAATTTCATTGATTAATGTAATGGCTTCATCTGGTCAATTTACATAATTCCCCTGCATAGGATGTGACAGAAATTTATTTGTACCCCTATCAATAATAAAGTGTATAAATTAATTGTGTATTTCGTGTTATTATTTATAATTTTGTTCTCTTTGGTAAATGTATGGAATAACTTAATGACGATTGGTTTTTATATATTGATATACTTGTGTGTGTGTGCAGACTGCAGTGTGTCACTTGAATATTCTTGCAACCAAGTCGGGGTTTGATGAGTCAGCACTATATTGACTCACTAAATGCAAAACGATAACAATTGTTAACTAATAATACCCTACTGATATAATCTACTGAAATATGGATGACTGTCATTAAAATGGATTGGGGTTGTGTTTCGAAGAATTGTAATAATGTGTTACTACGAGTCGTTATGAATCAGGTGGAGTACACTAGACGGGGTCTGGCTACGTTTGGCCCTGTGCCATGTTTCTGAAATAAAATTCGCGCACAGATGCTGCCGACGTGGGCTTAACAGTCCCCGGGCACATTGTTCCCATAAGTCAACGAACTTACGAAAACCTCCTCGCATATTGTGTCCTTAATAATCGAAGTTCTCTTCTCTATATGGTATGAAACATGTCGCATATTCTTAATCTTTTTTCTCCAATACGCGCGGGAGAAATCCGCGGCGCGCTTATATTTCTCCGAACTTTAGTATTTCGTTTGTTCTCATGGAGGTACAAATATCGGTATGGGTCAAATTGTTTTAAGGTTTTATTTAATCGCGCAGATATTGATTGCTGCGTAAATTGAATTGGAAAATCCCGTGACTCGATGTTCGCATGAAAAAGGGGTGTGGTTGAGTTGCGCCGGGGTGTTAGTCGGTGGTGCGGCGGTGAGGTGGGGTCGAAAGTGCTTCGGCGATGTCTGGCGGGGGTGAGGAAGGTTGGGGAAGGAGGAAAGGGGGGTGAGTGTTCCTGGCAGATCAATACCGCGCGTCCCCTACCGCCTCGCGCCCGACCAATCTACGCAGGCCTAACGTCTTTCGACGCTGCCTGTTTTTTATAGTGCCCATCACCTACACTTCTCGTATAAAGGAACATGTTATATTCCGCGTCTCGAGGAATTGTCTGAACCCTAATCCCCGGGCCAGACGTTAAATCTTTATTCACATTAAACAATAGATTCTGACATTGCGTGCTTCTTTGGGATTGTTCGAATTCGTAATGCACCTGTTGAATAGAACCGCATGGATTGAATATTGTTGTATTCTTTAACGAATTGTTATAACTTAATTGAACTAAGTCTTGGGGAACAAAAACAGACCGAAATCCGGGAACCGGATTTGGGATAGCCTCCAAACATTTGAACACGTGTTGCGAACAGGGGATAGTTGTAAAAAATTACCCACATGTACAACAATATTATAACAGACAGTGTGAAAGCATTAGGAAGTGTCTGACACCTATCCGGGATACGACCAAAGTTCTATACGAATCGTGTTTTGAATAAAACATGCTGTCGGTAATCCGGTGACAACTTTTTAATCTCGATAAACGATTCACCGTTGCTAAATAATTATTTTTAGAACCAACTACTACGCATTAACAAACACTATTTTAAAGTGGCGTTTTATTATAACATATGATTTTTTCCTAATATTAATTATGTGATTTAGTCCATAATATATTCCTTATAACTAGTCTGATTCTTACATTATTCGATTCATGGTAAACCATAGAATTTTATATATTTTATAGAATTTTGTCCCATAATATTTGTTAGAAATAACATCGGAAAACACTGTTTACTAGATTCACTTATACATTTATTTTAAGCACCGTTAAAACACCATTAAACGTTAGTAGTAATAATTCTTGTCTAAAGAAGATTTTTCGCTAATGTGCCGTACATTTATGACATAGGCCTATAAAATATGGTTTATGGCCGCGAATCAGACGGGAAATAACTTTTAATGAACCATCCTCCACCTATGTGTGTGTTCAATACGTTTATATTGAAGAATGGTGAGAAATAACGTTTATTATAAACCCACTTTACAGACTCTTTAGGGTCTTAAGTATCTTTCATATTAAGGTGTCACCTTTGATAAATCAAACCTATTTCCAAGAAATGTATAATCATCTTTAATGTTAAGAATATATTATGTCTTGTATGAATATGGGTCTATGCGTGTTATTAATCATAATTTTTCAGAGCTAATTTAACTGTGGATTTGCATGAATAAGTTACATCATGACACATACCACCCCATATGATACCTTTCTAATATATTATATATATATATAAATGTTATGTTGGCTTGTGTATGCTTCAAAAACTCAAAAAGTGCTGCACCGATCGAGCTGAAATTTTAGCATGATATATAATCCGCATCAAGAATTGTTTTTATCAAAATTTTTAGTTTTTTTATTTTTGCATTTTTTTTCACAAGCATTGCAAAATTAAACTCATATTAAATGTAATCTTTGTTTATTTCTCATTTCTCAACCATTCAATCACAATGTGCCACAGCGAAGCGTGGCAGGGAACAGCTAGTTATTTTAATATAATTATTTGGTTTGAATTCGACCCCATAGAACCCTGTTTCATCACGTCTTATTAAGTAGATTTAATATAATATTCATTCATATTATATAATCTATAAAATAATCTTTTTAAATAAGCGTATAAGTAACCTGTAAAATAATTTAGGCCCATTGAGTCGTAAGCTAATAAAACCGTAGGGTGTAATATCAGAATTTTCGGCACGTGCTCATTCAAAATAGGGTCAAGAAGGGTAAAATTTGTTGGGGCAATACTCATTGCGTGAGTACGAATTGTTATAATTTATTACTTAACAACAACATCAAAGGCGCTACAAGATTTCTGTATCCGTTTCATGATCATTTGGCAATGTAGGTAAGAAGGTTGTCAGCCTTCTGTGCCTGACACACGCCGTCGACTTTTTGGGTCTAAGGTAAGCCGGTTTCCTCACGATGTTTTTCTTCACCGTTTGAGCGAATGCTAAATGCTCACATAGACAGAAAGTCCATTGGTGCACAGCCGGGGATCGAACCTACGACCGAGGGGTGAATTGCACGCTGAAGCCACTAGGCCAACACTTCAATGTATTACTTAAACATCCCTTATAACTTTTTAGGCGAGATTGTTTTGTTTGCAGTTATATTTCCTATAATAATTATTACACTTATGATAATTCTTTATTTTTATAATAATTCTGTAATCTAATAAAATTCATGATTAGCATATCGTGTTGAGACACATATAGATGGGCTAATTTAAAAACCCTAATATGGGCTAATTTAAAAATATTACAGGACAGTAAACTAAACGAAGTTGGACAATCTAGTTTTCATATAATAACATTAAGAACCTATATGTCGAGTACTTGATATTTAAATACCTATTGACGTTTTTAATTGAAATTACAATCTTGAACATTATTATTAATAATTTTTTTAACTAAAAACAATAACTAGCCTTAAATATAATAACTAAAATATATTATTTAAAGGAGTTAGGCAAGGTTCCGAAGATACTGGCGGTGTTCCCCCTTTGAATAGCTAGACTAATTCTTTGTCTGAGGTAGCTGCCAGCTTTTCGGTCTACTGTGATGTCGACTAACTTTTTTGATATTTCCTTAAAAAGTAATGAATAAGTATGTAGGTGGAAGTGAAGAAGTAGGGGAAGGAAGTAGGAGGTGCAATGTTATTAAAAATCTTAGGCAACCAATTTCAGTAGCATTTTACTAACACGATTGAACGAAATATTTTCAGTAAAAAGTATAATATGATATCTGTTTTCTGCAATATCTCTCTACATTATATTAAAATCTCTAGCCAAACTGCTACCGTAACAATGTTTAAAAAAAAGTGCGTGCGTACAAAGTAGGTACACATGGCAGAAGTGAAACTTCTTTGTAAATTAATTATTACTGAGGTAAAAGCCCCAATAGATGGTCATGTACCAGTATATTATGATCACTCCATGTATTTGTATACCTATATTCGTGAATATAGATAAACAAATTGAAAATATACGAAATTCTATTTTTAAAATTATAATTTCGTTAAGAGAATTTATGAAATATTAATATTTTACTAAATTCTAATTTTAATAATTAATTCTTTTTACTAAATTTTAATTTTAAAAATAGAATTTCGTATATTGCTACGTTCGCCCTTTCTCACTCTCAATCGGTCTCAATCGCTCCCTCCCTTTTCTTCGACAAAAACGCTGCATATCTTCGTGACGCTATGTAAAAATTTTACCCTCATGCGCCTAAAGAAGTTTCACTTCAAAATCCTTTGCGTAATTTTTGTACGCTGAATAAAACAGTTTAAACTCTTATTAGCATCTTTCATCTGAAACTGGTTTGACGATGTGCTCGAATGCCGAAGCTACCGGTCCTTTTTAGGAATTAAAAATTAATATTGCGGCCGGATCATGTTACTTTCTTCAAGGATTTAATCCCTCCAACAGTGAACGTTGGTTTAAGGGTCTACTATTTTTATCTATTTTCGTTATCAACATTCACCCTACAAAACATTACAACAGCAATACATATAGCAATACAACCTTTTTTATCAGAGGTTAGACTTTTAGTAATATAGTAGATACCTAGTCCAAAAGAGTAAAAGTGGAGTATAAAATTAAACTGAAACGACCTTATAAACTCTTAAATCTTTATAAAAATATATATAAGTATTACTCGTTCCTAGATAGTCTGGACACGTGCGTCCTAGTCATGAATTCCAATATTTCGGGTTACCCTTATAATGGACTAGAATCCATTAGAATTGGTTAACATGCCGTACTTGCTGAACGGTCCTTGTCTACTGGATATTCTTAATTCGAAAAATGTTTTGTTATATTGTTAAGCTTAGGTTCCCTAGAAAAGCGGTGCCGTTATCTAACGGCCGTAATGTAGCGTTGGGTGACGTCACCCATACGTTGTCTATAAATAACATCAGAGTAGGTTTCCTAGAGACCGTTGAGTGTCACCGTAACGTCAAATAGCATTGCTGTCATTTGCATGACGTCATAGCGGTGATAAACATTAGTTCAACGTTTTTCGCGTGTAGCGGTGCCCATATTTAATTACTGAGTGGAAACGTGACTTGGACGAGCGAAAATGATGTTTTTTTGCCTTATGTTAAAAAGTAAAGACAGCCGTTATTAACAACCGTAAAATGACGGCCGTTAGTTAACGGCACCGCTTTTCTAGGAAACCTAAGCTTTACTAAACTCACTGGTCTTGCCCGCAGATTACTGATGCTGCTTTAATCATTTGTCTTTTAAGGCAGGGAATCAGCCTCATAACTAGGCTTTATAGGTGATTACAATGGACCGTCAGTAATATAATGATAGCTATACAACTATGAACATACCCGAAAACATTTTAAATGATCACAAATGATTATTTAAGCGATTTTATGTGAGAAAAATTCCGGTTTGTTATCTTTAAAAGGCAATTTTAATACAATTTGTGTTTGAAATCGTGATACAGTTGATGGGACCCTATCGATCCATACCCTAATGATTCTCGTTCCCCAAAATAAGGGTATGGGTCATATTATGATTTCTGTTTATAACTTTGTAGCCAATGCGTTGTCATTTTTTCCGCCCGCATGTTCCGAAATGAGGGGTCCCTTCATTGACTGTCGGTTTCGAATAGATTCCTGTGTCACGAATTATAAGAGTATTTTTGTTGATCTGTTGAGTTTGTATTTCTGTTCGATGATACTTGAGATCATTCAGAAGCTGCTAGAGGTGTGTAAAGAAAGTTTATTACTCAATAAAAATACAAGGGTATCAATTACAGCAAATAAAATAGATAATAATGACTTGTGTTTTACTAGCTAGTGTGACTAGCGTTTCTGTAATGCTTATAAATTTCTTGAATAAACATGGCAACCCCAAGATAAATGATGGAATGTAGGACACTATAAATCTATAGTAGACAAACTTCGGCTATCACTACTGCATTTAACCCTAATATGTCATATTCAATAGGTTCTCAAAATCCCGACACCATTTCTTCTTTTAGACTACTATGATTAACGCATGTCGAAATAAAGCATTAAATAGACAGTGTTTACGTTTTTCATCTTTGCTTCATCAAATGTAGGTTATAAAATCGGTCTTCAATTATTGGTTCATGTTTATAAACTAGAATTATTTGTAGAGGCAAGAGCTTTGAACGTAATCGGCCTATTAAAATATTTATACACGTGATCCCGAGCTATGCACTAACAAGCAGGCCTATCAGATTACACGAGCATTAGTTGTTACATTACGCATACAACTTAAATTACACGCCTAGCGATTTCTGTCCGTTGACCACATCTTGGATTTCGTTATCTTTTGTTCTGAGAAGATCGATAGCTTTGGAACGCAAGATAACATTTGAAACATGTGATAAGTATTGTGTGAGTTTATTTGTATTATGGCGCATTCAACATTATCGAATAGAAATAAACAAAACGCATGATTGGTTAATGATAAAGGTTTTTATTGTTCGAAATCTTTTTATTCCGTAATAAACAAATATTTAAAAAATATAAATGTTTTAATTCCGCATTTTCAAAAAAGTGGAAATGGGCCGGACACATGGCCTGCGTTTGTGATGACAGATGGGTCAAAAAGACCCTTACTTAGAATGACCCAGTGGGAAGAAAAACAAGAGGACGCCTGCCAGAAACATGGGGGATGAAATAAAAGAGATAGCGGGGAAATATTGGAAAATAGTAGGAAGAATTTGGAGGAGGCCTTTCTTCGGAGGGCGTGTAATGATAATTACTTAATGTAATCCTTATTATAGTACTCGAATATAGGCAATTTTTTTAGTTATAAAAGGTAATTTATAACTACATGAAGTTGTTTCACACAATTTTTGATTAAGTTAAAATAATTTTTTGATATTTTAGATGAATTATTCACTCATATGTCTTTAGAAATTTGTTCTTTTTACTTGTAATAATAACTTCATGTATTGCGTCCACGTTTCACATTAGTATTCCCTACACATGACGCAGGAAGTTTGGCTAATTTGATATATTCGTCACAAAATTGCCACCTTGTCGAAAACAAAGTAATGTTCGCGAAAATCGTTAAGCATACAAATTAGTTACAAATCCTTATTGCATATATATTACAAATTATATCACCAATATATTTAAACCAAAATATATTAGGTTTTAGATTAAAGATAAAATAGGGATTAGCTGTTCAGCTATCTAGCCATCATTTTTAGATTTTGGCGCAAATATGATTTATTGATTATAGCTACATAAGCCGTACATAACTTCGTATGATTTTATTATATGACTTTGTTACAAATGCCATGCCTTTACAGTGGAGCAATAAAAATGTTGTAATAAAACAGAACAAATGTTAGAACCCGGAGAAAGGTCATCGGTTTTTATGAGTAAGACAAAGGGACAATATTTAACCCGCTTTTGAGAGAGTTTTAGATTCTAATTTGAGTTTCGGTAAAACCTTGATACTTCTTTAAATTTTTCTGTTTCATAATTATATGTAACGTGAAAAAGTTTAGTGAATGAATACTTAACAATTTTATTAACTTTTGTTGCTAAATCTACGTAATCATGTTACATATTGACAGAATATAGGAAGGGCTACTTTTTGTATGACATCCAAACAAAAATACTCTCTCTCTTCAGTCGGTAGCTCAGATAGCTCTTGATCAGCAAGAAAACATCTGGAGCTGACTATCTGTTTCCACCGGTTTGTATCCAGCGTTCTTATTACAGTTTTGAGAACGATGAGTCTGTTAAGCCATCTGGTTGGTGAACGGCAACGTGATCCTTTGTTACCAACAACGATCAGTTTCTCCAACTATAAGTTGCTTTCAAATTTTTCGCTCCGGTTAACCTTTTAAACCTCTTTATGTCAAGTTTATGGTTGTTTAGTCACCCTAAAATATATTGCCATCTGTGGAGCGAAACGAGCTTCCTGTGACAATTAAAACGTACTGTGGTGACCGATCCTTTGTATACAATGAGGGTGAGTAATGCCCACATTAACTGATCTATTATGTATAATATTAAGTTTAACTTATTAAGAACAATGGAACTTTTAATACTCGTCTCTCGTTGGCTTATCTTGCCGAAGCCGCGTACAAATTATTTAAAGAAGTCTATTATGTATGAGGGTGTGCAATTATTTAATCAATTACCGTCTAAAATTCGTAATATTAGCGCGTTTAACCAATTCAAAAGGGCATTAAAGGTAACAGAATGAGACTAAAATTGGGACGGCTGATGGCGACTTGTATCTTGTTCGTATATATGTTTTAAGTTTCTCATGTAAATTAAAATACATGCTTTTTGTAATAAAGTTCTTTTAACATTATAAAAAAGGTTTTCATATTAATTCGGCCATTGATGACATACCAACTTTGTGTAAGATTATTTTAGTGCATTAGCTGTTGGTTATTATAACATTATTTATCGCCAGCTTTCAAAATCCAGTACATATTTAGGCTTCCAACCTTTCGTACGTCAAAAACTCAAAAATCTTATATAATGCGTAAAATTGCTTCAAAACAAACGCATCGCAATAGAATAGTGACAATGGATTATCAAAACCTTATAATTATTACATTCAATATTCTTAGGAATTGATTAGTAATGACTGAGCAGCACGTGGTCAATATCGGAAGTAAAGCCTCAAGCGACATTCCATATCATGCAAATTAAATACGTTTCTTACTATTCATAGCACACACCTAATAAATACCTAACACATTACAGTTAGTATATGACGAGTGGCACGTGGTCAGGGTTGTCTATTATAGGTATAATTACTTATTAATATATATATATATATATATATAACTAGCTGAACCGGCAAACGTTGTTTTGCCATGTTTATTATTTCTAGGATTATTTTTTGTTCTATAAAAATAACTATTAATCGAAGAGTATGTATTTCTTAATGCCACATAATAAAAAACAAAAACGTTATCAAAAAAATCAAAAATGATTTTTGGGGTGGACCCCTTATCACTTGAAAGATAGCTAGAAGCCGATTCTCAGACTAACTAAATATAATATATTTAATAAGAATCGGTCGAGCCGTTTCGAAGGACTATGGGAACGAACATTGTGACACGATAATTTTATATATTAGATATAACACAGACTTTACAGCTCTATATAACTTAGTTCCGATGTTAAGTACAACTAACCTAACATTATTTTATATTGTCATTCATAATTAACTAATACTTAGAGCGGAGACATGTGCCGTGTGCCGGGGTTCAAGTGCCCAGGCGCTAATTAAAGATTTAGGTTGGCGCCTGGTAGTACCGGTGACCCCAGAGCTGTTGCTTTCCTAACGAATAAGTATCGCAATTCGCATACAGCGAGGGAAATGCTGCCAGCGTTAAAGGTACACTCCACAGGGAGCAAACTTTTCAAATTAGTTTTGATTTACTTTTTATTATTTCTATAAATAAATAAAATAAAATATGTTTATTATGGAACACAAGATACGTGTATCACTTATTCCACGTCATTAAATTTGAATTTGTAGGCATCCTCTACTCATCGGCAAAGAAGACAGGGGTGTAGGCCGGAGAAACCGAAAAACCGGTACTCTTTTAAAATAGCAAATAACTATTATTTATATACTTAGATATATTATTACATAATAACATTACAATTATTTACTCAAATCATAAACGGTGAGTTGAAGCTAAGACAGATAATTTTGCTAGAAATTTCAGCTGGTCCTTACCACGGTTTCAATAAATAATATAGTTGTTCCCACAGATGACTTATCTAGTTTCCTAACAAGAATCGATTGTCCAGATCTTACTTTCTTTCTGTGTACCCTAAGGGTATGAAATGGGAAACTATCCAGTAGCTAACCAAAGAGTATCAAATTACCGCTACCCGGACGTAGAATATCCGAACGCCATAAGTGGCTACTTAGCTTTACTAGGATAAAAGCTGCCGCGCCGTTTCCTTTCATTTTATTACTGATCGATATCTAATCAAACTTTAATGAACTCATCAAGCATTTACGTCACAGACAATACCAATATTATTGACAATGCACCGCTGTATGAGATTTGTGGTTAGTTCCTGTGCGGGGACTGTTAAAGCACTGTTCATAATATAATGTTACTAGCTGACCCGGCAAACGTTATTTTTCCATGTATGTATATTATTTTTAGGAAACATTTTTTAGTTCAATAAAAATAACTATCTGCTATAATACAAAATAGGGGTTGGGCGTAGAGGTGTGAAAATTAAGGGTTGTATGTAGTGTTGTATGCTGTATCATAAAACACAAATTTTATCTAAAAATAATAAATAAAATTTAGGGATGGACCACCCTTAACATTAAGGGGGATGAAAAATAGATGTTGTCCGATTCGCAGACCTAACCGATATGCACACAAAATTTCACGAAAATAGGTCGAGCCATTTCGGAGGGGTTTAATTACAAACACCGTGACACGAGAATTTTATATATTAGATTTCCCACGTGTTGTGTTGAACCTTTAGATACTCTTTACGTTTTGTATTTTAAATATAATTGACAATATATATCTAAATTATCTGCGACAGTAATTCAACCTTTATGGAACACAAAATAATACTGTTTTGAATATATTTTAAGGGCATAAATAAAATTATGATATTATTTTAAGCAAAATACAATCGTTATTTAAATAAAATACTTTGATACAGCGTGGCCGAGTTAAATGTTTTTTGGATTCCATACGATTACTGCCCCAGTTAGTTTTTGTAATGGGTTACCTAAATTCTTTGGTTAAATGGTCTAGTCACGCCACACGAATCGACGTGTACTTAACATAAAAAGTACTCACGCGACATATTTCTAGTAAATATTTTTCCGTTTTATATACATTGACATCCCTTTAAAGCGACTGGATTTAGGTCATTATAGTAGATAAGCGTTCTTCTTTGCCAAACTATATTTTTTAACACAATGTCTCTTTACCGAGACGTCATGGAATACTACGATCTAGCCTAACTTAAGGCTAATAAGTAATATAAGTCAGTCTAATTTACTAATAAGGATTATTTGACATAAGAAACGGTCCAAGAACACTACTTACAGTCTCTATTAAAGGGAAGACACTCTGTTCTTGTGTTCTATGTTTTCACTTACCATTGTTTAGCACTTAAGACTAACGTGCACTAACACTAATTCAAATGGTTTTGTACTTTTCAATCTTCTCACTAGGCCGTTTAAGAAGTGGAATAGCCTTGACATTCACGTGTTGGTGGAGCCTTTGTTCGTGATACCCAGCATTTTTTTTAATCGACGTCCTCTACAGGACCGATCTGATCGCCAAACTCCATAAAAGTACATTGTTTCTACCGTTTCGTCATCGTTTCTTGAAGTAGGGCGAATGGAAAAATAAAAAATATATGGTGGAGTTGAGTAGTTTACGTATCCATTTTGAACGATCGATACACAATTTAAATAACTTCGTTTGATAGAAAAAATCCAAACATTAACCAATTTTTGACACTTTGAATTCATTTTATGGCGAAAATGTATATAATAGAACATGATTTTGAAATTTACACGTTATATTTTGTCGCAAGCCAAGTAATCCATTTCAGAAAAAAAAAGATAAAATTACATTTATTTAATGTTTTTCATAACTAATTGTTATTACGGGCCGGCGCGCCTCAGTGCTCCAGCTCTCCACTGCGCCCCGCAGTCCACCCCGAGACACTGACACAGCAATTCGTGCTGGGATAGGGCATTAAGGTTGGAGGTCGTCATTGCGAATGTTTGAAAAATGCCAGGGAGCATTGACTATTCCCCTGAGCACTTTGTTTTGGAATCCTTGGATTATTTGGATGTAGTTTTGCTGGTACATCACCAGCTGGCAACCATAAGTTTATACAGGCACAATTTACTGTAAGGAAGATCCAACTCTTCCAAAATGTATTGGATTTTACATAATGGCTATCGCATCAGCGCACGAGAGAAATGTTGAATTGCAATTCACTACAAAGTTGTAACACTAATTCCTTGAAAACCAAGTACAGAATCCACTGTTTTCAAATAATTTATCGACAGGAAACTAAGTGTATTCGTGATAAACTGATATAGTTAGTACGCTAACTCGTCAGTGCATACCTTGTGAATGGCGAGAATTTAAATGAGTCAGCCAACACGCAAAGTAGGAAATTCCATTCGGTACGCTTGTACTGACCACACGCCAAACTTAATCATCCTAAATGGTCTTGTTTAGACATTTTGTTCGATTATCTAACGACTGATTCACACACATCTTGGAGAATTGCGTGAAAACAATTATCCAGATTCTCCAGACTCCAATTCGCAGATATGAAATAACGGGAAATAATACACAATTGTATGGAAATTAACCGTTTCAATACGTTTTTATTGTGAAAATATTCGCAATATTCACTTGAATATATTTAAAATAGCTGTAGCTTTTTATAGAATACTAGCTGCACCCGCGAACTTCGTTTCTCCTTAATGCCTAGCCTACCTTTTTAGTACATATCCAACATGGAGCATTTTGCTATGCTACCCCAGAGACTGTTCGGTTTACCAGAATGAAAACTTTTTAGGTTTTTTTGTGATTCTTCTCTATATAAACGTCAGAGTTCAAGTTATAAGTTCTAAACTAACAAATAAAAATAGGTGTTGTTCGTAGAAGAGGGTAGATGAATATTAAGGGTTGTATGTATTTTTGTATGTTGTATCATAAAAAAATAAAAACAAAATTTTTATCTACAAAATTAAAATTTAGGGTCGGACCACCCTTAACATTTAGGGGGTTGAAAGATATATAGTAACCGATTCTCAGACTTACTGAATATGCATAAAAAAATGATAAGAATCGGTCGAGCCGTTTCGGAGGAGTATGGGAACGAACATGTGACGCGAGAATTTTATATAATAGATATAATAAATTTTTAAAATTTTGTTTAAATTGTAATTAAACCAAAAAACTTTTAATTGAGTGGACGAACTGTAAACCTTCGTCAGTTATCTTTCTCTTAGAATACAAATAACCATGTTTTTTTCAAAACAATTGTTTCGGAATCGAACCCAGTTTAAGGCATTGAATAAGCACTACACACAAGGCGGTTCAGTCACACCTAGCACGATCCATAAATCATAACATTTCCATAAAAATGTCTAAGACCTAGTCCGTGGAACGAATACAGATCTCGCATTATTATTCTTCTAAAGACTTCAATGAGTTCCATTAGTTGAATGAGTCCTCGCATGGTATTTTAGTCATAGCGGTAGTGACTCTTGAGGAAGTTATTCCTCGTACCGGCTTAAAGCTCCAAGTTGACATCTAAATTGAAGCCAATTAACTGGATTAAAAACGACAGACAGTCGCCGAGAATTTTATTCCAAAGGCTATGTTATACGAATATGCTTGGGGCTAGATTTATAAGCCAAGTTTTTCACATAACTTTCGATCATATTTCTTTAGTTGCTTTTGGAATGTTCCAAACTTAGTTTGAAAGTCAATGCTATATTACTTTTTGGTAAGCTGATTTTAATACTACATAATATAAATTAATGTATATCTACACAAATGACGCTTTGGTCACGATACGTCGCGACAACTGACGCCAAGCCGACGGTCGCCATTACAACCCCGATGCAATTTCAAATTACCCTGAACTGGGGTGGTAATTCACATTTATACATTATTGATGGTGATACGCAATATTTCAAGTGTTTCTCGATGTTGCTTAATAGACTGGAAAGTTATTCGGATTGCGTGATTGGAATTATATCGTATTAATTAATAACATTATCTGCCTTTGTTACGTATTCAGATCATGCGTTCACATCTCTATTTGCATGAAATAAAACTATAAATAGGTGTTTTAAAATATACTACTAATTTAGGCTTTTCTTAGATAAGAGGAGTCTAATCAGTAGTAACAAATCGCCGGCATTATCTTTTAGTCTGAATACAGCATTATGAAATCGCCAGCGTCCAATTCATCAAATTCAACAGGCTCAAGTGGTTGGGATATGTACACTGAATGGCGGATGACAGAACCCCAAGGCACTTACTGAACTCACAACTTGGTGGCAAGAGTAGACCCGGTAGACTGGGGCTGCGTGGGATTGAGTTGTCAAGGACCTAGAAACAATAGATGTTCGAAGTTGGACGCAAGAAGCACGAAATAGATTGCGATGGCGAATGGCGAAATATACTTCAGGACAAGGGGCTGTATAGTGATTGATGATGATGATGCAGCATTTAATACATTATTTAATATTTTGTTATTTGTGATAGGGTGGAAAATTCTGTGCGTTGGAGGCCGTACTACTACGTAGTAGTCTACGTACATGACTAAATATAGAAATTTTACTCTTGTGCGCTTCACGCAAACTACGCGGCATTTATGGCATACGGGAGTACTTAGCACAAGTCTCGACTCGTCTTATCTTACTCTGTAATTTGGTTATTGTAGGTCTAACTATAATTTAGTTCTACTATAAGAAAGCTCATCTTCACATTGTATGCAGTAAAACGTTACTTCTAAATCCTTTCAAATTATTGCTATATTACGACTCTATATTGTAAATTGTGTTGATTAACGTCTAGTGTTGCCATTAATTCGTAGAGAGGGAAATTTATTAGAAAGGTTCACGGCAGTATTGCCGGTTTAGCGGCTGGGGGATACGAGGTTATATTGACCCCAAGGCTAATTTAATCCAAGGATATTTAGACACGCAAACAGACGGCTCAAACTGCCTATTGACTTTAAACACGAAACGTCTAACAAATTTAAGTAAGGGTTGAATGCCCACATCGTCGTTTACGTACATTTTGTAAAACAATTAAAAATATATCGCACTTGTAATGTTAATTTAATTAAAATATTTATCGGAGTTAAGTACGCACTTATTATTGCTAGGCATACAACGGCATGGTTCAAAGTCGGGACTGTGTATTCTTTGGTTTTTTTTTTTTTTTTTTTTCTTACGACATCACACACCAGTGTACTTAATCTACTAATTATTTTACAAAACTTATAAAATGTGCGACATTTAACGTAAACATAAGTTTCACAAAAAAAAATAGAAATTTAAAATTTTAAAAATACAATTAAAACATACAAGATAATACAAGCACACAACAAAATAGAATAAAATTATAGAAATTTGTTGGCACTTAAAGCAGAAAAAAAAGAAAAATCATCAGCAAAACAGCGAATTAGGTTCGAGGTTAGTAATTACCTTAGACCTATTTTTTTCTGAACCTGAGTATAAGAGAGAGGCAAGAACTATGCGCCCGTTTTTTCTATTTTCTTAATTCCTACTTATTCTTACTATAAGTCAAATAGTGTTGAAACTTTTAATAAATGGGTCTATTTCGTGGGTTTAAGAATTTAAGAAAAATAAACATAAACGAAAAACCTTTGCAATTGCCTTTATAGTCACAGATTTGAACAATACCTACCTTGTAATAATAAAAATAAAAGTTATTGTCCTTAATCCATTCCGTCCATTATCGATTAAACGACTTTTAATACCCAGTCTTTACCTGCCTGTCCATAAAGTCGATAGAAATCGAACATTGCCAGGTAGCGTTTATACGCTGTGAATAAAAAGGTTTGAACGGGCTTAACTGGGATGAAATTCCAAACATCAATTATTCCATGGATTCCTGTTATTGTCCAACGAAGCCATTACCATATTGGTAAGATACGAGTTTTATATTTTAGCAGCGTGAAGTATCTAGTTCATGTAAGTAATTTCGTCTTTATAACCGTCATAGAAGTATTTTTAAAAGTAATACCTAATGAGGATAACTGTTTATTAATAATATTACTACAAAACCAAGTGTTAGGAACACTTGGTTTTACTAGACTCTAATACTTTGCAGAGGAAGACTTCTTGACTGTAAAAATAATATAGAATAAAAGCCGGCAACGCACTCGCGAGCCCTCTGGCATTAAGAGTGTCGGAGCCTCCTGCCCGTTTGCCCCCTGTTCTATAAAAAAAAAAAGAATGTCTAACTTTGGGATTATAGTATTTCATTAATATAATAATAATGTAACTTGAACCCGAAATTTTTTGTACGCGCGTATAATAATTACGTCTAACATTTAACAATGATTGATGAGGTTGGAGAACTTAGATTTAAAGTTTTCCATAAAACGCAGTCAGGCGTAATTTTATTTATAATATTTATTATAGATATACTATAGTTATGATAAATTGAATCTGTTCAAATCTCAAATAATACATAACTTAATTTTATGCAGTGACTTGACTTCGACTTAATGTCCTATAACTATAGTGAGTTTCCATCACCTTCCGTCTTGAGCCTCGTGATTCACCTCGCTCCAAGTCTTTCCGGCTCTCGTTGCCTCATCTGCAACTGTACTACGCCAGGTTTGCCTGGACGGCAACTTGGGAATATGATTGGGATCCCTTCGGAGTGTATGGCCTATCCAATTAGAGCGTACGTCTGTAAACATATGTAAAAGTGCGTAAGTTTTATTCTTAGCAGAAAAATACATTAGTCATTGTATAGTGCCCTGTAGTGTTTAAATTCTTGTTATTTTCCCATTTATTTGACTGGATGTAAAACTTTATCTGTAAGCTTGAATGGTGTTCGATCATAGTAGCGTACAAAAATCGTTAATTTTGTAAATACACAATCAAGGGGCTTGTGCTATGTTACGAGGGGAAAGCGAACCACACCCCAAGTTCATAAAGAAATGTGTAAACATTGTAACAATGTCGACGAAAAGAATGAGTGACTCAGGATTAAGGTCATATTAATACAAAGATAACATTCTGTTCATGATTCATATTTTCATTGAATTATGAGCTTCAAATGTGTTTTTTATTCGCAATTATGTTTCATATTATTTATCACAAACTATATCATATCCGATCAGCGTGCGACTCATCCCCGGTGGTCATAATGTACTTTCTTCCCATGTGCGCATTTAACATAAGCTCGAACGGTGAAGGAAAAGATCGTGAGGAAACCGGCTTGATAGACCCATAAAATCGACAGCGTGTGCCAGGCTGATTACCTATTTGCCTATTGACAGAAATCTGAGGCCCAGACTTGAAAAGGTTATGATTGATGTCTTTTATATCATAAATATTATTGTGTAAAACTTAATATAAATCTAAACTTATAGAAATAAAAGATAACTTATATTCAACGAATCGTAATTCTTTGGAAAAAAACTTCCTTAGAATTCAATACCTGTAACAATTGATATCGAGTTATTAGAACTTTCCATTGTTATTTTGCCACTCATATTATTTGCGCTTAAATAGCAGATACCGTCATGTTAACTTGTATCATGTAAAACATGTAAACAATGTCATACGTCAGAGCCATTGTTTCTCGAATAAGTTCACGGTGCGTTGACTGGACACAGATAAAACAGTAGGACGTAAAGTAATAATCGTTATTCGATTATTAATTGAGATTATATCTTGATCTTATTATTATTAATTAACTATTAATTATATATCTATCTATCATGAGAAACACGGTGTAATGGTTGTAGCTCTTTACAAACATTGTGTAAATCAAAAGGCGGAGAGTTTATTGCCAGTTCTTCTCTTCCAATCTACGTCCTTTTGAGAACTGGCAGTAAATGTAAAATTAGACGCATTTAATATGTATTTCTTTTTTAACGTTCTTAGTGTACATTGTGTTACTTATATGAATAAACCATTTTGACTTTGTTCAAAACTTACAGCGCTGTCAAAATACATCGAATAATAACCTATTACTACGATACATTTGAAACTTGTCTCACTATCATTCGGGTATCGAAGAGTATAAGATGCAGTCGTGCTTATTCCACAACCAAACTTTAGTCCACAATTTTGGTGCTTTGTACCAAGGTTTCTATATAAATTATTTGCACATACATTAAGAGAGGGCGTGTCAATCATTGAACTGTCAAAACCAGCGTATCATTTAAATGTGATATTTCAGTCGTTCATTGACCTGTCTACTTGCGTTTTTGATAACACTGTGCCGACGGTAGACAATCGCAAAATCGATCGTAGTCGGGTGTCATTATTAACCCCCTCACGTATTCGTAAACAATTACACTTATTTGCGAGTAACACGCAGATACAATCGACGTGAATCATTAGCCTACTATTATTATAAGGGCATGTGTTTAAATGCACTTTATATGTAAAGTACTGCATACACAGCATGTAATAGGAAAATCGATTGATTTATATTTGTTCAACCATATACATATGTTTATATCTGTCATTATAAGCAGTTTCATTTTATTTTCACACACACTACACTGGCGATTCAATCCAAAAAGTGTTTAAGCCTCCGAAGTATGAAACTTCCAGCGTCCTGTAGGCTGTTGTGCTATTCCGCTCGATCCAGCCGTACCTAGACCAACTGGTCTCCGACCAATTTATTCTTATGTATAATCTATTATATCTTCTTAGCATTTCAATTGTTATTTTTGTTTAAATCGCCCAATTAGTCTGAGTTTATTCACTACAAATCAACTAACACTGTAAAATAATTCTCAAACTTTATGAATACGTCTTTAAGTAGATACAAGTGATCGAACTTGCTTTAAAATAACACTGAAGGTTAAAGTTCTTCATATATTGCATAGTATAGGAGTTCCACATATATATTTTTATGTATTTTGCAACGCAAGACATCTGGTCTCAATATTATGACTGCTTAAACCATCGTTATCTTAATAGCGCATTTCGTAAAACTTTTATGTTCCAAATGAAATAGTTTTGTTGTACCGTTTTAGTTTTTTATAACGGGAAATGAATAAAAGCATGCTTTGATAAGTTTGTAGACAAACAATAGAGTAATTGTAGGCTTCATTCTATAATTTGTCTGTCCTAGTATCGATTATGTGTGTATTTGAAATGCAATAGACTGTATGCGCCATTAAAGACTTTTCAGTATAGGCAGGTAAATGACATCAATTTTTCTGCAAGATTCAAACTCAAACTGAAAATATTTTTATTCATAGGTATAGGTAAATGTCGTCACTTATGAACGTCAAAAAGAAGTTAAATTAATTGTAAATTTAAATTTACTACCAGTTTGCAAGTCAAGGGCGTAGAGCGGGTAAGAAGAATTGGCAAGAAACTTTCCGCCACTCTTTTTAATCGCCAAGTATTGAGTCATACAAATTGTTTTAACTGGAGCAGATCAATCCCAAAGATTAGGATCATTTAAGTCTTCGTCAAATTTATAAACTAACATCAGGATCAGGCTTTACGCTATGTCCGTTATCAGGCATATACTTGGTATATAGGCTTGATAAGCACAGGCAATAAACAGTTTCAAGGTTTCAGTGGAATATTACAAATGATGACACGTACAAGTGTATGACAGTAGTCATTTTCATTGTCATTGCAGTAGCAAAGTTCTCGCCTACAAGTGCATGGACGTGAGACGATTTTAATTAACCCAATTATTAATTCAAATATTTAGCACGCAGCTTCTATGGAAGTTGACATATACATCCTTTATACAACTCGTGCACACAAATGAAATGGCTACCGCATTCCAAGCATTCAATTAGACGCTTGTGATAACGGATCCATAACTTGACTGTGATAAATTAATATAACTGGACACCATCTGTTGCGTCTTGCGAAAACCTTTACTTTGAAATCGAATCCTTTGTAAGATGAGCGAGATAATTAAAACATGTTTAATTAACTATCAAATTAATCTACAACTTGAAATTAATTTGGTTGGTTTAAGAGGAAATAATTATTGTGTCCCAAATAAAGCGGAATACAAATAGTACAAAGATTTAGGTATAATTATAATTTTGATTAGACTTTTGTATGACGAATAAAAGCGATTAATTAAAGTGTTACCTTAGTGACTGAACCTACTATTTTCTCTTTACGAGTCGTTTTGTATGTATATTTTTGATGGTGGTTTATACGTTTAGCGAGAGCAGAAGTCGATTACCGGAAATTATTAAAAAAATGATTCCGGTTTTGCGGTTATTACAAACTTCGTTGCTTGTGCAATTAGTCGTAGATTTAGAAAAAGCAACGCAAAATACCTTCTAACTTCTAACCCTCTAAATCTTGTTACAGTGGCCTGAACTTCCAAGATCTGATCGTGCGACAGGGTGCCATCGATTCACCGCCAAAAACCCCATTCATCCTTGGTTTTGAATGTGCTGGAGAAGTCGAGCAGGTTGGCGAAGGCGTCACCAACTTCAAGGTAAAAAGTTTAAAAGATGACCTAAGCGTTAATAAAGATAGGTAATTAGTAGTGTTTTGTTTAAGAACTGTTATCACGTTCAGCATAGATTGAGATTTTCCTTACTTAAAATCACCCGTAAATGCAGCGGGAATAGATAAAATCTGTCTTAATCATAATAATTTCACAGACACACACATACAACTACTTCTGTAGGAATCTAGTTGACTGTTTTAATTTGTTTTATTTTTCCTTTTTTTAGAAACTTTAAATTTTGTTGCCTACTCATATAATATGTACTTGTTTGTTATGAATCAGTATGAGTTTGCTGTGGAATGGAAGCCTGGTTATCCATATCACAGGTTCCTACCTAGCTTCGAAACCAGTCTCCCAATACCTTCTTAACTGTAATCGTAATTACTACTGGTATTACAATTGACTATTTTCCTTTAACATTACTAATATCTGTCACACACACAAAACGTACCAATGTTCTGCACAGATAGAAAGAGACAACCTGAGGGTCGAGAGTCCCACGTTTGACCACTAAACAAAGCGACAACCTATACTTATCTCAAACATCATAATTTTTTTCGTGGGTCCATTACCAGGTCATATTCAAATCACGTTTTTTGGTCTCAGCCGTTAACAATGAACAATGGGTCGGTTTTTGTACCTAAACCGACTTAGTTCCACTAAATTGTCTAGTTTCTAGAAGGAATAATAATAATTAAGCTGTTGTTGAAATAAACCAGTTATAAGTAACAGATCTTGTTAATTTGAGTGACTCAAAGCAATTTATAGTAATAACAGGTTTTCTCAGTTTCTAATTAACTAATATTAGATTTTCCAATAATTTGTTACCAATTAACCTTGTTGAAAGGAAGCAATTTCTATTTGAGGCTGAAAGATATACTAATTACATTATAAAAACATATACTACGTCGGAATAAATTAGGTTCAATTAACATTAATAAGGTATTTAAAATACATTTATATTTGGTACTTTGGAGGTGAATTAAATATAGTTTTATAGATAGATAGTTTTTGTTTTGAGGCTATCTAAGATATCTAACTGTAAAACTTGAAACAGCCTCGTACCCTAACTTATTTTAAGGCTATTCATGCGCTAATGCCCGTGACGTATAAACAGCAGGTCATTTATGGCGTCAACCTGTAGCCACAAAAAACGGATTTTACTTAATAAAATCTCAAACAGATGTCGAAACTTGATTTGTTTCGGAATTTAGGCTAATTTTGTTAGATACTATGGTTTATTTATTTTTGAAATATGTATAAATTTGTTAAATCAGAACACATATTCTCGTTATGCAGGTTGGAGACCAAGTAGTCGCTCTTCCGGAGTACCGTGCCTGGGCAGAGCTGGTGGCTGTACCAGCACAGTATGTGTACGCTCTGCCCTCGGGCATGTCGGCCTTGGACGCCGTGGCCATCACAACCAACTACGTGGTGGCTTATCTGCTCCTCTTCGAGATGGCCAACTTGACGCCTGGCAAGAGTCTTCTTGTCCACTCCGCTGGTGGTGGCGTGGTGAGTATTTTAATATTGTTTGTCGTGGTATACCTATATGTTTTGAAACAAAGACTTGCCTCGTAAAATGTTCTCTCTACTTCGCAACCAATCTTTCTTAAGGATAAAAGAAAAAACTCGTTACAAACGTTTAATAAAGATAATTAGGTCCAATTCCAATTTACGAAATTTGTAGAGAAATCAGGTATATTCTTACATACTGTTTAATGATTAAATAACTTTATTTCTCATTACAAAATAATCTATTTTATTTACATGAAAAACTTAATATGTATATACGAACGAGATACACGTCGCCATCAGCCGTCCCAATTTTAGTCTACTAGGTTCATTCTGATAATATGTATCTTTAATGCACTTTTGAATTGGTTAAACGCGCTAATATTACGAATTTTAGACGGTAATTGATTAAATAATTGCACACCCTCATACTTAATAGACTTCTTCAAATAATTTGAACGCGTTATAAAATAATAATAATAATTTGTTTTTGAAGTTATACTTCTTTAGGCGCGTTATGAAAAATTTATGACAGTAAAATTTTACGATGCGCGCGCACCGTGACACAAAATTATCAGTATGGGCGCCGACCGTGCGCGAGCGAGATGGGAATAAGACAATCTACAAGTAAAAAGAAATAGAACATGCGTGACGTTAGCAGCTATACCAAGAATTTTGAATGACCATAATGACATTTGTAGTGCCTTTTAAACAAATAAAGGAGTTTTAATTGTTTTTTCAAAGAAATTTAGCAATGCGTTTTCACAAAGACCTATTGTTACTTAGTTAAAAGGTTATGAAACATACCTAGTTATTAAATTGAATTAATAATATAATAAATAATAATGATTATTAATATTAATTAATAATTGAATAATATACTAAATATTAAATATTGTTAAATTATTAACGCTAAATATTTATTATTAATTATTTAATATTTAAACAAAATAAAGAAAGCCAAAGAAGTTTAACTTCTTACGCGCGTACATAAGTACACGCACCATTTTTACATAGGGAACAATTCAGTATCATTATAATCTGCTCAGTAGTTTTTGAGACTTGGCTCGCACATTTGTACCATGTATATAATATATACGTAAGACTATTGTATTTCTCTTATAACTTTTACTTTATCTATTCCAATAAAGATAAACAGCATAATTGCTGGATATATTACGTTTTAATATTCAGTGAGGCCTTCATTTCGAAGCCCTTTAATGTCTAAATATCTGTTGTAGGCATCAATGGGTCCTTTGTGTTTTAATCGTGTTATGAAAGATGAATCAATCTAAGCTTCATACTTCATTAAACGCATGATATACGCGTCTGGACAGAGGCTTACTTGTAGTGTTTGAATAGTGAATCACTGTAGTATTAATTTACACCAATATTTTGAAACTTACGAAAGAAACGATGAAGAAATATAATAAACAATTCAAACATTGAGTAAGTAAATAATATAAGAGGCGTTTTCTTAAAAGGTTGATTCAATGGTGACGATACTAAGGGTCTGTTTCACAATGTACGGATAAGTTCTACATAAGTTCCAAATTAGCTATTTATTACTTATTGGTAGGATAAACACTATTGTTGCGTTTCACGACTGTCAGATAGCGCTATTCGTCACATATAGTCCATCTTAAGTTATGAGTCCGATGAAGTGTCAAATAGCACAATTTATCTTCCAAATAATTTATGTGTTGCATAGCTATTTGGTACTTTATCCATACATTGTGAAACAGATCCTTAATATGATAATCAATTAACATTTCCTATTTTTTTCTAAGTGAAAGTCTGGCTTCCTATAATTTTGATTTTATTTGAATTTCTTATTATCGCGATCATTATCTAGTTATAAATAAGTTTAACCAGAGGACTGTGGCTCTCCTAAACGGCTGGACCGATGACATTTTTTGCGTGTGTTTAAGTGAGTTCGAGAATGATTTAGATTTACAAATAGATGATTGATTTTGTTCGACTTGTGTACAGGACAACGTCTGTTGGGTAGTTAGTGTATTCTAAATACGATTTGTTTAAACTATGAAAAACAATGTTTTTTTTTATAATACAGGAAATATATAAAAAATTACAGCATAATGAATGAGATTATCACCTCCCAAGTTTTCTTTTAGATTTTTTATAAGAAAAAAAAAACAATTGCGTGAAGGATTAACTATTTATTGATTTGAGGTCATAAAGTAAGAACTAGTCCAAATAAGAGTGTCGTTATTTCAATAAAAAACACGTTTAACGATTGAGGCTATTGAAAATCGCCAAAGGTTTTTGCAACAACTTAGATACGTGTAATATATTACTTCCTGTTGAATTACATTATTTTTTTCTAATATAAAATAAACAAGTATATTGCTATAAATACAAATTTATTAAATCGTTGACCCCAATTGTCTACAATGTATCTGTGTATGTATTGTGTTTCTCGGGCTAACAATAAATGTGTTATAGCCAATTACCTAGCCTACTTTCCTAGGAAACAGACGCTCTTATATTATTTCCACAAATATAGGTCCTAACCACAGATGATGTTAACGGAGAAAAGAGAGAACAAAATGCAGTTGCTATAGGAATACTGACCCTTTAATACATATATTATGTATAAGGGAGTGTTATGTACATAAGAATATTTGAAAAACCTAGATAAGGTTACGCATAAATGATTCACAAAAACCTTCACATATATAGAAGCTCCTAGTAACCCATTTTACATAATATATTTAAAATTAACTCTCGCATGTACTTCGTATACCAGAGTCGAGTATAAACAAATGTTTCTATAAAAATAAACTTGTAACATTGACCCTGAACGGTGAATATTTGCGCTAACAGGTGAACTATATAAAGCAATGTGGGAACCTACCGACATGTTCAAGCGAACGAAAGTTATTCTTTAGTGTTTATATGTATTCTACATTCATTATTATATATTATATAATACAACTATTTAGGTAATGAATTACATAGGTTTTTCATTGTCAGTGTAGTGAACTGTCAAAAGGTCTTATTATTTGCTAGTAGTTATTTAATTTCTTGTATTTTTTATGATGTAATTTTGTTTTTACTAATAAATTTCTTATGTTTGTTTTTTTTTTGTTTCGTCTGTAAATTTTATTAACTTATTGCGCACTATTGTCAATTTAGGTTCGCCTGTTAGGGCAGGAGTGTTTTTTATAAATAAATAAATACTTTTCTTTCAAGGTGATTATTAAGAATAAATATTAAATTGCTTTTATTTGACAGATACTTAGACACTTTCTGTTTGTTAGTTTGACAGTTATGTCTATGATCTGTAGTATTTTTGAGTCGCTGGCTAGGGCCGGTAAACGATTTGACATAAGCGTTTACTACCAAGATGTTCAGATGTTCCTCTTAGAGATGTTCTGAAGGGATAAAGTGTGTAAACATAACTGTTAAATTAAACCGTATTTTTTTTTTAAATTATGTCAATGTCTCTTACAAACCGAAACAATGTTTCACTGAAAATCGAACCATTAAATCCTGTATTATACCAAGTTATTGTACCAAGCCACGAGGCTAATTAAGCGAAGTGCACAATCAATTAACAGTCTAATGATCTGGATTAGGTGAGAAATATTTGTGTGGAATGCTCTTCCGTCAATTACATCATTCATTATCCTCAAAGTCGATGAACTCTTGGTAATTCGAGACGATTGCCCCAAGCGTGTATGGGTGGGGTCCAATTATACGGGTTTTGAAAATATTCAGTCAAGGGCGAAATAACTATTATTACTGTTCTATGTTAGATCACCACTCGACTATATTTATGTATCTACTTAGACACGAAAAGCTTTGATGTAATTTATGCTTTCGAGTGTAATATTAGATGAGAAAGGCATGAGTAACATGATTTAAAGTCTATTTTAACACGACGTGCTGAGCTTTGCAAAACTTTCGGGCCTCTTTGTTTGTAAGAATATTTCAAAGAAGTTTAAAAAACGCTATATATTTTCTTAATATTATGACACACTTGTTGATTTAGCCCCATGCTATGTTAATCCAGTAAAATAAAAACTTTGGTATGAAAGCGTTAGCGTATTATTTTTGGGCCTGGGCCTCGATATTAAATTGTATGATTTTCTGGGGCCTACTCAAGATATTGGTGTTGATTTACGCCTGATGTTTAGTTGTCACATACGGTTAACCCTTAAAAATTATAGACAGTAATGTATACCGATATGTAAGGGTTTCATTCTTGATGTTATCGTGTACTCTTTCTTCAACAGGGTCAAGCTGTAGCTCAACTGGCCAAAACGGTTGACGATGTGACCGTATTCGGAGTATGCTCAAAGAGCAAGCACGAAGCCCTCAAAGCGAACAACAACAACATCGATCATTTACTTGAGAGAGGCAGCGACTACACCAGCGAAGTCAGGAAGTAAGTAGCTGTAGCTGGCGCAGAGTTTCTTGTCAGTTCTTCTCGCCTCCTTTCCTGTGTAACTTCCAATAGTGTCAGCGAGCTGATGACGGAATCGCTATTGGATGTTACAGAAGGGATCTTATTTTTTTTTTAATATTGATTATATAAGTATAAGTCTGAATAGTTACCAACATGAATAAATAAATGTTTATTTGATTTGTAATTTAAATGAGTTGTTAAAGGATACAACAAGGAATCATACTCTTTATGTTAGTCTAACTTTATAGAGGAGGCCGTGCCCGTGATGGGTTCCGATGGTACTGAACGATGACGAGTATTACAAGAAAAAAAAAATATATAACAAATTTAAACTATGTATTGTTAGCAGTTGTAAATATTGGAAATAAATGGGCTTTATTATTAATAAAATTACAACTTTACTGTGCGATGAGAAATATAACCTGGTTAAGGTACGAGATAATTTAAAAAATCATAACAACTATAATGATAATTTTGTTCTGTGTTAATAAAAAATAATTTTTCCCCCTAGATAAAAATTATGTTTTGGCAAAAAAATGGCCAACATTTTAATCTCTTTGAATCTTTTACGCGTGAAATTAAGTATGGACAATGAGGGACTGAAATACCGCTATTCTCACGTTATACTTTCGATTTCAAGACGCCCTCGATATTATAGTCTGTTCCCCTCGCGTAACGCATCGCCTATTTCACTTATTTCGTATTTTCTAACCCTATACCAGCATTGTTTACATAACAACGAGCGCTCTTTGTTTTCAATAATTAATAACGGCGTGTAAGCCAAATATTTAATGCACGTTCCCATAAATTCCAAAGGCAAATAAACCAATTGTTCTACATCCCATGCTTTCTTAATTGGACGTTATTAGTGTTACATATTTCTGTCCCACCCATATCGTCTCGTGAGCGACCAACTTAGTTAGATCCCTAATGATCATCACCTCTAAACAAGTTATTATCCGAGGGGAACGTCTCATAGTAAAGTCAAGGTCCAAATACGTCTGGTACTGAATTAATTGTAGCAGATATAACTCGTTCCTTAGGGCAGCTGCTTTGTAACAGCCGCGCGGCATTTAATTCTTGTAAATAAACATATATATATCTGTATATATATCTGGAGCTTTATAAACAATCCATACATAAACAAACGTTTTCAACACTTAGATGCGTTGGGCGTGGTTGTGGAACTTAATCGGTGCAATTATAACGATAAGTCTCACTGATTGAATTTGAAATTGTCTTAAGGAATTTTAAACACGTGTTGACGTGATAAATGGCCTTGGTTATTAATAAAGATATTAAGTGTCAGTGTATTGTATATTATATTATGTTTTGTTTTAATCCTAGGATTTGCCCTGATGGTGTGGATATTGTTTTGGACTGCCTTTGCGGTGAAGAGTGCAACCGTGGTTACTCGCTTCTCAAGTCCATGGGACGGTATATCTTATACGGTGCGTAGTTGAATACTTTCTGCCAGTGGCGTAACAATAGGGTGGCAGGGCTAGAGATATTATGTTCTATGGATGAATGTGAAGTCTCCAATACGCATTGGGCTAGCGTGGGGACTACAGACCAATTCCCTCTCGCCTAAGAGAGGAGGCCTATAGCCATTAGTGGGACATAAACAACGTGTAATTGAGTACGCTGAAAATCTCGAAGTTTATTAAAATTAGACTGAGTACAACGTGACGATTTTTACTGATAGGGCCCCATCAAAAGAATTTGCCACGGGCCCCAGATGGTATAGTTACGCCACTGCTTTCTGCTATTTTTGTATAATGATAAAAGATATATGAAATCAAAATGTATAGTTAATGTTATATGGGAGTTCCTAATTACAATAGACGAAGTTATAGGTAAACGATCCTTTTTTGTAAGAAAAAGTCATTCCCAATAGTCCTGACATAAAAATGCCGAATCTTTTTTAAGCGCTGAGCCTGGGATCTACTTTGTATTTCACTTTCTGAAACCCGTTTTCTAGTCTAACTTAGCAGTAACCATCTAAACTATCAAATCTGTAATAATTTATAGATAATTAAAGATTAATTTTGATCCAAAGCGTTTTACTTAAAAATCTTAAACATGAAGTATTTTATCAATTGTATAATAAGTTTAATTTATAAGGCTCAGTACATAAATTAAGTATAAAATGTCCCTTTATCGCAGGCTCATCTAACATCGTGACCGGCGAGACGAAGAGTTTCTTCAGTGCTGCGCGTGCGGTGAGTGGCTAATTTAATCTGATTATTGACAATACAAACAAAACCATCGCTTTAATCAAATTCTTCCTTTATTATTAAAACATTATTTCGGAGTACAGTGGGGTTAAGATTTAGTTGGACACAAAGACATTTCGTTCGCAATAATGTTAATAAAATTACTTTACACGAGTTAAATTCTATAACAACAACAACAATTTTAAACTATATGTGAAGATTTTAAATTGGCCTATAATCTTATATATAAAGAAAAATGGTCTTCGTTTGAGGCTCCTTCACGCCTAAACCACTGATCGTATCGACATGAAACTACCACCATTCGATGCGATGATCCTAGATGGTTTATGGCTATTTATTTATTAAATTCCAACGTTCCTTCATTTTTTTATTGCTGTTTTACTTTTATGAAAATTTATCCATACGGACTTCACCGCGGAAACATTCGGGGAGGCTTCCTAGAACCTTTAAACGTCAACATCTGTTAAAAACTCGATTTTCGAAATATTTCAATTTTCTTAGCGGGAAGTTAAAAAGAAGAATAATAAAAATTTGAAAAAAAATAAAATAATGAAACATAAAATTTATTTTAATTCGTCCAGCAAAGCGGGCGCGAAACGGCTAGTGTTATATATAATCTATACATCTATTTCTGTATTGTGCTGTGAATCTTCTGAATAAATAAATAAACATTCGGCAAAAAGCCACAAATAATATTGTAGCTACACGTCTTATCAAATGGTACGAGTTTTAATTATTTTTAAAGTGTCAAATAAGTAATAAAGCAATAGCTTGTAGTATATTAATGAATAGGGGTGTATTTTAACTAACCGTTAGTAATTATTTAGTAATATTGTTTATTTACCAATGGCGCTCACCATTTTTAGGTATGGGCCTCAGATTTCTGTAACTATTCCGATCATTTCTAATAGAAGGTGAACAACCTTCTGTGCCTGACACACACCGTCGACTTTTTGGGTCTGAGACATGCCTACACCGGGCACGATGTGTCTCACGATGTTTTTCTTCACCGAACGAACAAGTGTTATATATACATAGACAGAAAGTCCATTGCACAGCCGGGGATCGAACCTTCGAACCCAGGGATGAGTCGCACGTTGAAGCCACTACCCAGCAACCACTAGGCCAACACTATTATCCTGCTCTGATCTGACTGCTATTGTTTAATACATCCGAGTTTTATTACCAACCAATAATACTTATTGTAGAATCTGAAATGCCCTACATTGCGAAATTCTATAAGTGTTAATACGAATTCGTTAACAATGAGCGGACGCTGGTAACAATATTCCCTTGAAACCGTATTAGTACGGAAATGGCAACATAATCCAACTCGTAACTGATAGAAATGCGTTTATTACGTCAACGTTTTTGCAACAGTTGCGTTGCGGGTGAAATTGTGGTGAATGCTTACATGACTGAGGTTACAGGATTAGTAATGTTAAGTATCAAGCTAGGATTTGTCGCGTGTTCTATTTGTAATACCCGCTTTTTCCACATTTTTTGCAGGACACGTAGTAGTGGACGTAGAACGGTAAATTCACTACGTGCTTTTTTCTTATAAATCTGGCAGTAATGTAATTTAGTGAGAGAACCCGAGCGAAAACATAACTTCGTCCTTCCCTACATCTTCTATATTGTCTATTTTAATTTGTTATGAAATTTTTGAGCAGTGTTGGCCTAGTGGCTTCAGCGAGAGACTCTCATCCCGTCGTAGGTTCGATTCCCGGCTGTGCACCAATGGCCTTTCTTTCTATGTGCGCATTTAACATTTGCTCGAAAGGTGAAGGAAAACATCGTGAGGAAACCGACATGTCTTAGACCCAAAAAGTCGACGGCGTGTGTCAGGCTGATCACCTACTTGCCTATTAGATTAAAAAATGATCATGCAACAGATTCAGAAATCTGAGGCTATTAGTCAAAATGCTAACAAAGAAAAGGGCTGATTAAACTTTCCAAATACGTACATAATAGTTAACAGTTAACTAAAACTTCCCTTCTAAAACAATTCCTTTTTCTCTAATGTTTAATCTATTTAAGCTAATATACCATCCATATTTTCAGTGGTGGCAAGTGGACAAGGTGTCGCCAATCAAGCTGTTTGATGAGAACAAGAGCTTGGCGGGTTTGAACCTCCGACACCTGCTATTCCAGCACGGCCGTGCTGACTACGTTCGTCGTGCTGTCGACCGTGTGTTTACACTCTGGGGAGAAGGAAAAGTCAAGCCACTGGTTGACTCCACCTGGGCATTGGAAGATGTAAGTACAGTTAGCTGTCAGTTAGACGAAGAAGGACTCTTGCCAACGTACGTGCCGACGGTATTCTATACTATAATGGTAGGAACTAATTCTTTGTATATTTTAAAGGTTGGTGAAGCGATGCAAAAGATGCACGACCGCAAGAACATTGGCAAGCTTGTACTAGACCCGTCGCTTGAGCCCAAGCCGAAACCCGCAACTCCCGCCAAGGGCAAGTCCGGCAAGGAAAAGAAGCCAGCCAAAGAAAGCTCCGAGGAGAAGAAAGAAAAAGAGACTAAAGAGGAGGAGAAGAAGCCAGCGGAGAATGGAGAAAAGAATGGTGAGGAGGCCCTCACTAACGGTAACAGCGACGAAGGTCAGTGCCGAATTGTGACCAGGCATGCGTAGACGCATAGACGCTTCGATTTTGATATTGGTGCTTTCTTTCTTACATATACATTCTAGGTATAAAGAGTTACATTTTACTCAATTGGAGAATAATGTATGTGTAAGAAACTGCCAATTAATATTTGCAAAGTTAATTTATAATCGAGCGCATTTTTTACCTCTTACACATATTTGAATGCATATTTTCTACACTTATTGAAATATTTTTATTGAAACGTATTCATTCATTCGTATTTATTCGGTATTTCTCTTAAATACTGTCAACACGTCTTCTCCTTCGGATTTTTTTAAACTCGGTTTAGATTTCGCTTAAGAATCGTTCGCGCCTATGTTATAAGACGCTTTAAACAAAGCTGTTTAGCCTAACACTTGCATTTTAAACTTGAACACATTACTTAAGGCCTATTTATTAAGTCACTTATGTGTAAGAGGTTTACGCTACGCACAGGCTAAGCGCACATAAATGGCTTCCAGCGAGAAGCCTCATTGCAGCTTTTAGATTTGCTTATGCGGAAATTAAAACTAATGCATTAGTTTATATCAAGATTATCGAAGAAGATAGAAGGACCAAAATATCCTCCCAAATATACGCCAAAATTGGTTTAGGCGTCAAAACAATTTCTCTGCGCATTTTTGTATTTATTTTTTCAATTGGCTTGATCTTCACAAATCTATTTAGGCTTATCTACATTTAGCTATTAAAAGGATAATTATGTATTTGGGCTGAAACAAAAATTATCTGATATCCACGGCTAAATCTAAAGGTTGCAGTGTTTGTACGTTTAGCTAGCTTGGTCGAATCGGTTACCTTTAGTGAGGTTTTTTATATGTTAAGTACGGCGTGCACAGTTTCAAGATGATGCTTTTGCTGCAATTAGATGCATAGCTTTATAATTATGCATATCCATTATTTAAGTTTAGGAATTCTGTTGGTCTTTTCTATGATCACTTTTCTAAGAGTTTGGCCATATACCTAAGTAATAATAATAAAATGTAATTATTGTTACGAAATTGTTTTATTATTACCAGATTTTGAACGTATTTTGTGATTCCAGAGTCCAAGGATAAGGAGAAGGAATCCAGCTGAATTGTTTCCCCAGAAACCTGGACCAGATAAACCACCGCCAATTAATTATTTTAGTGTTGCTCGTTTTAGCGATGCGCTTGCACACCGGCGCCACAATATTATGTTGCCTTTTCATTTTGAAGTCTGAGTATATACTATCTTGCAACGTAATCTGTGACTACGAGGTTTTCTTTAACTGACAAAGGTTTTTTCTCCGATATAAAAAAAATAATAATTGTGAAAAAAAAACATATTTTATCATTTATTTTGTCACATTATGTTGCAAGAAGTCACTGACGTACAATTTATGTTTATTTTTACACGTTTTTATTATTACGTAATAATTAACGGTACAGCGAAATCAATCGATTTTCTAATTTAAATCAAATTTATTTTTATATTTCGTTTTAACTCTGGCCTACGTTATTCGTTTTCGTCTCATAGTTTAAACTTTAATTTTAGGAGTTTCGTCAGCGGTTATTTTGAAAGGCTATTGTATAAGATGCAGAGATGCTTAATCTTTATGTATGTTAAGCTTTAATATTTTATTAGTAAATGTTTAAAATTTGGCCCTGGTCCCTCTCGCCGGCCGCCCCTTCGTCGCGCTCTCGCTACTCTAGCTTTAGCAAAAGCAAATCTCTTTAGAGCTTGATTCCCAGATCAAAAACAAAATCGGAACCGTGAGTGATATTTTGTAATAGGTCTAGTTTTGAAAGGCACACTGCCTAGCATTTCCACTTTAATTACAAAAAAAACTTTGGACAATTATATTTTTATACTGACTTTTGTATATTATTTTCTAAATATTCATTTTAGAGAGCATAATCATACGACTACGGCTAGCGAGATTACGACGAATTTTCGTGTCTATGTGTAATGTAAAACTCAATGTACTCGGTGGCATCATTACTCATACTTAAATTATATTTTTATAGACAAAGGGTCTAAAACTTCTAAGGCTTTCTATGTAACACAAATATCACATATCTACACCCTCTCACGATGTATATTAATGTTTTGATAACAATATTACTCTGCATTTTTCGATATAACTAGTGTTTAAAACATATATCTGGGATAAGGTAATTAACCGGCATACATGTACAGTATAGAATCGTACGCAGTACTATATCTTCGGTGTGACATATCAGATGCATTATGGGAAAGGCTGAAAAGTAGTGTCCGGTCTCCGGAATAAAACGAGGCTACTCTCTTGCGTATTACTGGAACTGCTCAATGTAACCTGCCATCGCACTGACTAGGAATTTTATAAATTTTTTACCCTTTTTGAAAATTTATGCGAGCCTATTCGACCACGGTTTTAACTAATCGTCACGGCCCCATTGAATAATTTTATTTGCATCCAATCCCATGCCGTCGGTCGTAGAAGCTCGTGAGATGGAAAGCATCAGTAGCAAAACATAGATAGCTTTTATATTGTACGGTGGCTTGGTGCTAGTTTCGTATGCGGATACGACTCGCTTGTTTTTCGGACCAAATCCTTAAAGCTATAGTATTCTTGTCACTTTGTCGCTTTATGTGTCAAATTCGTGCGAATTTTTAATGTAAACATTATAAAAGTTTGTGTATATCGACCTCTATAATGGTTTTCTAGAATTATCTTCTATAAGAATATTTGTAACTCCACGGCTCTGGGGCGACCGCGTCTGTGTGATTGTGTCCAAATTGTTGTAGGTTAGTATCTAATTTGATGCCAATATTAATTGTAAAGAGCCGGTTCGGGTTGATGCGGTCGCTCCAGACATAATAGGCTGGGTCTTTATGTATTACACATTTATTTTTGTAAGGGCGGGCCAGTGTGATATCTAATATGAAATGGATAAATAAATATGTATGATCTGTAAAAATGCTTAGAATGGTGTTTTATTTCATACCTAATACCGTGGATATTGTAATATCCAGGATTCCCTTAATTAATTTGTCAGTGGGCCGCTATTAGTGGTAAATAAATTTAGGTAATATGTATATCAATATTTATTCTATACATTTTCACTGCTAAACATGAGCATGTTTGTAAAACATAAATTTAGTCTATCTCTGTATAGAAATCCATGATTAGATATTCAATACCTCAAATTCTTATATATTAGATAATTTTTTTGGAACACGTCTCTGGTAATACCAGTGGTATGTTCAAATCCAACACGTTTCTTATATATGGGAGTAGTAAAATCCTAAAGGTCAAAGCACACATATCAACTCGGAAAATGATCGCCACCGTATCACCTCAAGCCGTTCAGTATTGTTTGTATGAAACTCCCTACTGCAACGCACACTAATCGGAATTGAAACGTAATCGCCTCGCTTTGGAAGAGGCTACGAACCACGATGCGGTGCGTGTTCAACTTGCAGTTCCCGCGCTTACGGCTCGTCGTCCCCGCGCTTACGGCTCTCCGTACCCGAACTCACGTCTTTTCGTCCACCCTTGCCCCTGTCCACTCCCGCGACACTCCTTGCTTTATTCATATTGTGTACCCATTATCTTTTCTTAGATTTTTGCTATTTTCTTTTTCCTCTTCATCAAGTGCTAGCCATCTCACGTATTGTAAACCGGGACATAATCGCTACACTTAACTGATCTGGTGCCAACCAGATCGGTTAGCGGTCGGCGAGCCGTACCTAAGCGCGGTGATGGTGGCGGCGGTATTGATACGCTTTGAATACGTGCATACGTTAGGTTGACAGCTAGAAGATAAATTTGAGTTGATGTGTGCTGTGACCTTAAGACATGCCTTTTAAACAAAGATTTTTTTTTACCACAATGGAACGGAATTTGACCCTAAAAGTTAATAGAAAAACACCTAATTGTTTTACTGAGATATCTCTTAGCAGTTAGCAGGCAAGTCCTTATTACAAGAGTCCTAAATAAAACTTCAACGGTTATGAACTCTCCCCGACCACGACACCTATCTGTTAACACTTGAAACTTGGATATACCCTAAATATATAAATTTTCAGAGAATCTAACTTTAAAAGTAAACATACAATAAACGTTGTGGAACAGGAAATAACGAAGTTTTAAAGAAAACAATAAATATACCTTCAGTTTATTAAATTCTCTTCACAACCAATTTAGTCCAAGTATATTCCATAGACCACAACATTAGCATAGAGGTGACAGTTTTCATAATTGTATGAGGAAAAAGCATCTCGCTCATGATCCCACAAGAATGAATGGAACATGTGGACACTTTGTTGTCGGCGTTGACCAATAGTTACCAGCACTAATATACGGTATCTGCAAATTAAAGTTGATGCAATTTTTTGCTTGACAATACCATGTGAACAACTATAGTCTACGGCTACATCTATAATCTGTGAGATGATGTCATACTCTGAATAGCACTAACGAAATGTTTCCGAACTCTGAATTTATACGTATTTATGCAACATCTCGACTTCAGCCACAGGATCTTCGAGCCACCCAGCCGTTGATTACTGGTTAGACTGATCGAGGATCCTCCTTTTAGATTGGAGGCAATAGCAATAGGCAGACACGTTACGGTGTGTTGTAGTTATAATTTTTCTTCATAGGCTAGTATACGATCAACCAAATAGCTTCTTAATTAAAAGACCTCTCTAATCCAAGTCCTAAGACCAGTGGCATTGCGCAAACTGCGAGTTTACTAGACGTATTCAATTCGAACGATTCATCTTTGTGCTTCCGATTAGTTCCACATGCGCATGGAGCACTTCAGTAAATTTCAATCGTTACCTTTCTATAAGGATAGGCTATTCAAATTTATGAATTGTTTGTGATGGTGCATATAGTCATTTACCGCTTATTTCTATAGGATTTTACATGAATAAGCGAATATTTACATAATAATACAATGATTAGGTTGTGCTTAGGCACAATTTGTATTTTGACTTGTCATTGAATATTACTCACACCTTAAATTTATCTTTTGCAACAGAAGCAGTAGATACAAGAAGTGAACGATGCCCCAGCTAGCATTGGTAATATTATGTATATCATTTTTTAAAGCTTTATTTTAACGGTTTTTGTTTAAACTTTAAAATACATTTCAATCATTTGACATTTGTATTTTGTGTTGAGGTTTCACACTAAGGTATACTATACCTTTACCATGACATATAGGTGACATCACCTATATTTTACAGACACATCGCATAATCTGCCTAAAGCTTAATATCTGCTACTTAAGTTGTAATTAAATTTGCAAAGCATTTTGTACAACACCTGTCATAACTTTCTTCTTTAACCGCAGTGCGTATATTTTCGGCTAGGCTAGAGCAGAGGTCAGGAACCGCCTTTTCACTATACTCAATCTCCTCCAATTCCGAATCAACTATACGTTTTAATATTTTCCCAACCACTTCGGTGCTGAAATGTTTTCTTGGTTTCAACTGGTACGTTGGTTGGTAGGTTCTTACCTGTTTAACAGGTTTTGAAATAGACATGTTTGCTTGTTTAATCAATATATTTTCATGTATTCAATTGGTTCAGTGTTGCATTACCATTATTATTCCCAGTTCAGATCTAAGTAGTAACAATGGGTAGTATTTAAAAACGTATTCATACTATAGGGTAATCATACTTAGCTTTAACTATTTAATTCTATCTTACTTAATTTAGCGTAAAAATACATACAATTTTTTGTTTGACGCTTGGTCGACGCCCAAAGCCCAAACTCATACGCAAAGATTCCTTTGTATTTTTTCTGCTTCCCATTGTAAAAGATTAAATGCAATATTCAAACTTAATTAAATTAATTTCTTTTACTCTGGCTCATTTCACGAATTAAAAATCGTAACCATCCTGATTTTACAAAATAAACTATATTATACTAAAGGGGTAGTTTGTTAATCTTTGTTGTTGTTTAGAAAATTATCCGTTGTCTTTCTGCGGATCATACTTTCTATGGCTCTCTTAAGTTGGCGGGGGGAAATTAAATTACAGGATAATGAAAGCCGAACAGTTGTTTATTTTGAACGAACAGTTATTGAATAGTTCTAAACTATTAGTTTTTTGATAGAACAAATGAAATTTTTGATAGAACAATGAAGAACAGTTAACGAACAGTTGATAGAGCCAAAAAAAAGTGCAAAAAATTAATTTCCCCCCGCCAACTTAAGAATCATACTTTCTATAATACAGTGAAACCTGGTTAAGTGAGACATCAAGGGACCTGCAATGTCGTTTCACTTATAGAGGTATTCCACTTACCCAGTGTCTCAGATATACAGGTATAAATAAATATCTGTCTCATTTACAGAGGGTTCCATTAATAGAGGTGAGAATACAGGTTATTTCAGTTATAGAGGTGCGATCATTAAATAAAATAACGTGTTATGTATGTAAATGAATTTTAATAAAAAAAAATAGTACATACGTAAAGGTAATCATACAAATGTAATCAACAAAAATATTCAAGCACGTTTTTACACGTAATATGTACGAATATGGAAACAGAATGTATCAATTATAAAAATCTGTCATTTTAGTTTGTCGTTTGGAAGTATCAGCCATTAGATGTTTTTCGATGTTATAAATTTTATCAAATATGCTTTGGTCACCAATTGATGACATTTCAAAATAACTGTGCAAAGTTTCTAGTGCTTTTACTGCTTCGCGTTTAGAAATTTTACTAAATTTACTTCCGCGCTCATTTCATCGTCTTCTTCTTCATTTTCCAATGAAGAAGACGAGAAGGCATGAACAATGTCGCTTTCATTAAGTTCTCCTGAAACTATTAAACCGTCATCGACGTTTATAAAATCTTGGAATGTTGGCTGTGGATTATTATCGTTGCTTATATGTGTATGTAGTTGCCCGCAGTCTCCATGACTCATCTGTGCATTTGTCAATTGTCACTACTCATAAGTAATCTGTGGAATTCGGCCGCGTTATTCCCGCGATTAAAGTAAATGTCAAATAATATTTTATTTTATATTATGTGTTTAACTTTTTACGACAATCAACGATTCGCATTGTGAATAATGAATATTTAACATTAGTTTTGTGTTGACTTTTATACTTATCAATTCAATGTATACCTATTTTATTTAGTAATTTACGTGAGTATAATTATTATTTGTAAGTTATTGGACATAAATAATTTGTTTTAAATCTAATATTAGCAGTATTGTGATTATATTGGATACATACAAGTAAACATAGTATTAGGGTATTTAAATTCACGAGTTTGAAAAAGGTTTTAAATAACTGTAAGTCATGTTTTCAAGCAAAATCACATCTATTTTGTTAAACAAATCTAACAATTGGTATAGTGAACTAATGATTTTTTTATTGATACAATCTGTGATAACCTAATTGGGTCTTTTTTGTTAAAGATTATTTCAATAAACTTCTTATTACAATAGCATGTTAATTTAAATAAAACTGCACTGTAAATTATACTCAAAGCAATTTCAATAATGAAGCATCAGATGAAAATTGATAAATTTTACCCATTCAAAGCATCAAAATCATTGAAATTTGAGAATAATGATTACTATGGTAATAGCAATATAAAGATTGAAATGGAAACTCCAAAGAAGAGGTCTAATACAAGTCTTCAAATACCTTCTCCTTCTAAGACACCAAAACTAGAAGAATCAGATATAATTAATTTAAGCAGTGATGAAGAAGAAAGTCCATTATCAGATGCTACTGTTCCTTATACTCCAGAAGCACAATCACCTATAACGCCTAGCTCTTCAGAAGGCTTTTTAAACACAAGAACATTTAATATTAAAAAGGACCCTTACCAAGATACTACTCAATACACAGGACACATTGAAAGTCTAGATGACCAAGCTAAATCACCCACAAGCACTTCTCGAACAACAAAAAAATATTTCTCACCAAATAAAAAACGAATTATTACTATTAGATCACCTGGAAAAGCTCGGAAAAATTTGAACAAAATCATTTCTGAAACTAATGATAATGATCTAATAGAAGCTTGTAGTAGTTATGATGATAAAAGTAAGCAAGATTATTATTTCAATATTAATAGAGATTAAAATGTGTAGAAAACAATTAATTTATCTTCAATTTTCATCTACATAACTTATTATTTTTGTTATTAAAATTATTTTTTGTTTATATGTTGATTTTAGGTATCGACATCTTATAGGTTTTATATTCATCATATAGCTAGTTATAATTATTAAGCAATAAGAAAATAATTCCTAAAGCCTTTTCCAAATAATAAAATAAATAATAAGCATTGAAATTTGTTAAAGAGAGTTTAATAAATTTGTTATATATTATCCTTAGAGTTCTTCACTTACAGCTAATATTGTTTTTTCAGCAATATTTGTCATTAAAATAATCCACCAATGTTTGAACAACCAAGATTTAAGGTCATTATTGGATGAAAATTCGCAAAAGTTACTTCAAAACTGCATGAGTGTTCTTAAGCCAGGATTACATTTAGTATGTAAACTTTATTGGAGAAAAGAAGCTTGGTATAGGCCAGGGAAAATTGAGGATGTTTTTAACAAAGGCAACTACTCATGTAACTTGAAACAAATATTGGACAATTTAATCCAAAATGGATTACTTCAGACAAATGATGCTAATCGTAAGTAACCAGTAATTTCGTTTAATTGGAGATAAACAATAATCAATTGTCATAGAACTAAATATTACATTTACTTTTGGTAACTTGCCTATTGCAAATCCTGATTTGTACTAATTAACTATACATATTTGATATTGAAGCAATATTTGAACTCTTTTATTAAGTTACAGGTGCAAATGCATTGAATTTAGATTTTTACATTGATACATTAAAAGTGAATGAAGTAAAAGCAATATGTAAGGAATTCAATATAAAATTTAAAAACAAGGAAGCGGCCAAACTTTCATTGGAAAAGTTTTGTAATCAAAAAAGTATTGGTCATTATTTTGCTTCAACATCACAACCTAATAATCAAAGAGTTTTGGAATCGTAAGTATTTTTAAGCAATATTAAGTATGTAGAGATCACTTCAATTAGTAAAATGTATTTTTTTATTTATGAACAAACTACTAATTTCTCTTTTTATTATAACCCTGAAGAGTTGGTTTTCTAAATGTTAATGTATGTACTAGTTGTAGTAAATTGATTAATTATTTCAAATAATCACAGGTTCACACACTATCTATCACACAATATTTTTCCTCCACATTTAGATTCATAAATTAGATGTGATTCTTATGTGCCGTGCCTTCCATTGAAATGGTTATTGTAAAATGAATTATTCTAGATTTAAAAATCTTTCAGACTTCGCCTAAAGTGTGGTCAATGCTTCAAGCTAACAGAACATAGTCGCAGGACACTTGACGAATTATATATTTTAATGTATTTGGGGATTGACTGGAGTATTTTAAGAGAAAAGAATGTAGAACTGATGCTCTTTAACATTAAAAGCAAAAGTGAAACGTATCCTGCTCAAGATATAAACTTGATTGATAATGCTAGTATTGTTTTTAAGAATAGGCGTGAGTTCCAAAGGTAAGTGAAATTTATTAAAGAAATCATTTCTAAAAATAAAATTATAAAATACACAAAATTTTATCACAACTTACCATATTTTTCTGGTCTGATTTAATGTTTAATATTTAAAAAATTTTCTAATATGTTATTTAGGGAGTGTTCAAGTATTACGTCACGCAATTTTTGGTCATTTTTGACAACCCCCATGTAACGCGCCGTAACGTTTTCTGTACCTGGTCATAAAACCTTTCGTCACCACCCAGTGACTCTTTATACATAAAAGTTACCATTTTGCGGAGTAAAGTACTGGAAAGTCGAAAATAATATTAACAAACTGTTATTCAATCTCCATCGTATTATTACTATTACTAATGTTAAATATATTTTTTGTAGCTATATCAAAGCAAGCGATATTTATGAGGAATTTCTGAATACAAGTGATACTTTAATTCGCCGTAGCATTATTGAAAAGGTGTATAAACAATATTTGGAAATAAAGACTGAAGAAATGACGAGGTAAATAAAATTCATCATGTTTGTAATGTCTTAGCTTGTAGATTTTGTTGTTTTTCCTATTGTTTGGACGACTCAATGTGTAACTAAATCTCTAATTAAACTAAACTAAATAAACAACTATTTTATAAAATTATCAATTCTACAATCATGTACACTTTAAAGTTAACAAAGTTAAAGGGGGAATGTCATTTACCTAGAAAAGTAGTAATAGTTCCATAGTAAAATCTGCATATTGCCAATTTAAAACTAAAGATATACACGTATCGTTAGTGAAACTTTTATTGATCTTTTTTTTTAAAAATATTATGACCTATACTATAAATAAAACTACAGATTACTATTTCGTTAAATTAGATCATTACCAGAGACATGAATACAAATATTTAATTTTATCTTATTACTACGAAGATTATTATAGAATTTCATTAATTGTAAAAGAATTATTACTATCATTGAAAAGCAAAAAGACTGCCACTTTAGCACTGGAAAGTTTATTGCCAACGCTGGTATAAAGGATGCTTTTGAGATCAAAAGCAACATGGCACGAAACCGAAGAGTGTGTACGCGTAACGCAAAATGTTACACTTAATTTTTGACAAACGTCATAAATAGTTTCTGACTTCAAAATATGACAGTATCATTGTATCTATTATTGATTATTTAAATAAAAAACTAGTAAAACTATACTAAATTTTAATTTGAAACCATCTGATTAACTATAAATAGTTAAAAGTCTGTACCACTGTGGCTTCGTAAATTCACATCCGTACCTCTATTTAAGAATTCTAAAAGTGGGTTCGCGATTTAAAATTGGCCCTTTTGAAAAATAACATGCTACCACTTACGCACTGATATAATGACAATTATGGTATCACAAGATGTCGTTTTTTTTGCAGAAGAAACGGGTCTGGTACGCTATTGCATTGTTTATGACAAACGTCTAAATAATGCTGACCGACGGGTAAGACTTTTTATATATTATTTATTTTTGCATAAAAATTCGTAACCATGTCCTCCATGTAAAGAAATTATAGGAAATCCCTACACGCACAACATCCCCTAAGGTCGAAAACAAATTTACAAATTAAATTAAAGCTGTCACTGGCCCTCGAGCCGGACTTCAATTATTTATGTTCGCACTTAATATTGTTTTTGAAGCTGCCACTTACCATACGTAACTAATAGGCAATGATGTTAAAATGTGGTTATTTATTTAGATGTAGTAAGTCATCTAAGTAAATAACCAAATGAAATAAAAAAATGATGATTAAATGATTATATAAATTTACTGTTCAAATAAAAAAATCTCTGTAATTCCCTTTAATTGCCAACTATTATATACTTATAAAGAGCTGCGACCGACAGAGTTTATCACATTAGTGCCATGTCCTCCATATAGGCAACAGGATATTGACTTCTCGGCTGAAATATTTTTATTATCTTGTTTGAATAATTATTGACTTATAACGCAGTAATCTTAAACTAATACTTAAAAATACCTAATATCAGCGCCACCTGTCGAAAAGTGTTAATACTAGCATCAGTTCAATGCAAAATAACAATAAAAAAACTAGCACAGACTTTTGAGACGTACTTTTGTGGATGATAAGACACGAAAATATCTGCCTAATGTAAGAGAAGTTTAAAAAAAAAATTAAATAAAAAACAACTTCAAATCCGGTATTTGAGTATCAACTGAAGAAAAAAATACATCATTTATAATTTAGCTAGGTACCTTTTTTAAACTCGTTTTTAAACCACGAAAACTGTTTAACCAATTTTGACCAAACCTGGACTACTCTATGGAAATATATATTTATGAACATGTAATATGTTAATGGTATAACCATTTTGTTTCCAAACATTTGAGGACAAACTTACAAACACGAAATAAAATATTACATTCCAACAATACCACATATATACACATAATATATGTACATATTATGTTACATTTTTTTTAAATGTCGGTTTCGATGTTTCTATAAATCCAAAAACGCCTTTTTAGTCGGCAGAGATTGTATTGGAGGGCTTTAGTAAGTTAGATGTACGTGATTATGAAAAGGATTGTTTACGTGTACGTGCACGTATGCTAACGAACAGAGTAACGAACAAGCCCGTCGATAGTCTGGTCATCGCGTTAACGGGGCACGCACTTCAGGAACCGGTGGAGAAGGATATCAAAGCGACACATATAAATAAACAAGCTATGGAGTAAGCATTTTTTGCCTTTTACCGTATTTAAAATAGATCACCATTCTAGGAATGTCCGATTTGCTACACTTACATCTATAAATTTTTGAAGACGGTGTAGGGAAAATTTCATGCCTGTAAGAGATCGCTTAGTAACAATAAGGCAGCTTAATTATTAATATTATTTAATTATTGTGCAAAAAGTGTAATAAATAAAAAGATTTTGTTTCAACAATGGCTGTACCATAACCACTGACTAACTTAGATGAAATGTTAGACGTGTAAAATGTATAGCTCTGTGAAAAATGCAATTTGTGACTTGGGGCAAATCTAATCTAAATTCCAATTATATTACAATCTCCTCAGACAGAAAATTAATTGAACCTGAATTGAAATATACAATTGTTTCCAGTCACATTGTTACTGAAGATTTTATTACAATGAAAAATTTAAAATTCAAAGCTAAGCTAAATGTAAAAAAGGTTATAACTTTAATATATTTTTCAGAACTTTTGATAAAGGAAAGAAAAAGTTTCATTGCCGTCTGCCTGATAGCACTATAGTAATGGAAGCAGAAGAATACTGCAGAAGATATTATATTGAGCAAGGGGAATATACGCATGGTATATAAAATTTTTTAAAATAATTGGTTCTTTCGTATCTTGTTCTTCAGAGGCTGTTATAAAAATTTAATTTTGAGAGCAAGTAGAATCTTTATATATATAATTCTTCTGTGAGTGTGTATGTCACTGAACTTCTCTCAAACGACTGGACCGATTTTGATGAAATTTATTGTGTGTGTTCAAGGGGATCTGGGAATGGTTTAGATTCACAAATCAGCCCGGCAGATGGCACTGCAGTCGGTACTTTCATACTTTGCTTAATATCCTAATCGCTAAATATCATGCAGGACAACGTCTGTGGGGTCCACTAGTATTCTATATTATACGACACACAATTAAAAAGAGTGGCGGAGAGTTTATTGCCAGTTTTTCTTGCCCGTTCTATGCCCTTGCGAACTGGTAGTAAATCTAAATTTAGAATCAATTTAACGTCTCTTCTGTTGACGTTCAAAAGTGTACTTGGTTACTTATATGAATAAAGTTATTTTGAGTTTGACTTAATTGACAGCAACAATCCCTTACAGAGCGATAAATATAACAGTTCGATCCCCAAATAGTCGGGGGTCGTAAGCACTAATACTTCCAACGTAGGGGCCCCAGAGGGGGGAAATTTGATTGTTAAGAGGCTATTCGGAAAATTATTTGGAATTTTTCATTTTCCGTTTTTCATTAGATGTTTTGAATATTTACTTACTGTGTTTCGTTAACAATTTCCTAGTTATTTCTTCCTTAGTGAACATCATTTTTACAATAAAGGTACACGCTGTCTAAGACACAAAAATATTTTTTTAACTATATTTTTGTTTAATTTTACAGAAATTTGCATTTCCATTTTTTCCGTAGTAAACCGAAAAAAGCAGATTGCATCGTACTTCTTGGGATTTAAGAATTACAGTGTATTTTTCTTGGAGAAATAAAATATGTAGTTTAATAAACATTACAGGTGAACACTGGGAAGGGTCTATAATAACTACCATATTCACATTGCTATTTTGGGACATAATATACGCGGAATTGCGTGGGGTAAGGGGCATTTTCATTACGCCCTACCAAAAGTACCCATTGGATTTGTTCACCGAAAGCTTTTATTGGAACCGACAATGTTTGATTGAAGACAGGCTCAATAATATGGAGAAATCAAGTGTTGAGGATCTGATTCCTTCTATGAAGAAAGTCTGGGATACGAGGCCTGAATGTAAGTAATTTTTATTTTCTCCTAATGGGGTTTGGGGCAGACAGAAATCGGACTCACGTGACGTCATACGAGTGCGATAATAATCGGCGCCTGTTGTCAAGTTAATTATAATTTGTGCAATGATTTTGGCATTGTTCTTAATATAAATGAATAAAAGCCCATTTTTGTTTTTTTTTTCCAAGTTACTTTAGCCAGGATTTCGTTTATTTAGTTGGCTCCTTACAAGATGTATAATAGTAAGTAAATAAATCAGTGGCGCTACAACCTTTTTAGGTCTGGGCCTCAGATTTCTGTTACTGTTTCATGATCATTTGTCAATCTAATAGTCAAGTAGATGATCAGTCTCCAGTGCCTGACACACGCCTTCGACTTTTTGGGTCTAAAGCAAGCCGGTGTCCTCACCTTCAGGACTTCCGTTACCATGGTAACAGATACGATTAGTTCAACTTTCAAAAAAAAGAAACTGAAAATGTTTGAAATTTTCTAGCAAATTGTCTATTTAGGAATTTTTGCAATTATGACTTCTCTATGTCAAAAATCAATTTTTTCATACGGGAAGTTATGCTTTTTAGTAAATTAGGTTAGACTTAAATTACTTATTAGTCTTAATTTAGGCTTGATCGTAATGTTCCATGATGTCTTAGTAAAGACATGTATAAAAAAAAGCAAAAAAAAGACACGGGAGTTTATAAAGTTCTCGCAGTATGAATCTGAATATCTTAGGGTGAGATTCAAAAACGAGGCAGCACCAACTATATCAAAATCCACTAGATTTATGACGTTTCTTCTAGTTTCTGAAGTTGACCCTTAGAAACTTAAGTAAGCTTTGAAAGTTTGTATGTTCGGTTTTAATTAACTGAAGGTATCGTTTCAGGTGAACTTTCAGACATCCAGCGTAAAAAAATGAATTGGGACAAAATAGAGGCTATTAGCAAATGTCTGGGAAATAGGTCTTTGGCAATCATTTGTCGGAGGCTTGCCTTGGACTACAGATACAACCACAGCGGCTTCCCAGATCTCACCATGTGGAATCCGCTCACTAAGCAGGTAAGAGACCGGTATAAATGAGCTATTTTTACCGACTTGACAAAACTAACAGTTTTACGTGTACATACTCTTAGCATTGGATAAGGGAGCGTTCAATTACGTAACGAATTTGGGGGGGTGTCCTTTTGCAAAACGTTACGATGCGGGGCGGGGATTGAATTACGCGTTATTGTTAATATTATTTTCGTCTTTCCAGTAATTTACACCACATAATGGTAAATTTTAGGTATTAAGAGTCACTAGGTGGTCACGCAACGTTTCACTATACTTGGGTTACGGTAACGTTACGGCGCGTTACATGGGGTCAATAATCTCCAAAAATTGCGTGACGTAATACTTGAACGTTCCCAATAGATTATATGCAAAATTCATGTTTCCATGGCACGTTTCTTAAATTAAGTATGTTTTGTCCATATATTTCCCGGAAAAAGAGATACCATAGTTTTTATTTAGGGACGTCCAAGTTTCATTAAAAACGCTTCAGTGGTTTTTGAGATATATCCACCTAGTAGTGTTGGTTCCGTTGTACCGTTTTGTAGTATATTTAGTAATACAGTGTTCGACAGAATAATAATTTCTTTTTGGAAATGATAGTTAATGCAAACCTCTAGTCGAGACTCGTATATTTATTTCGTACTACAGCTAACTTAAATTATATACAAAAATATAGCCAAATAATACATAATATATACAAAAAGGTTCTAACATTTACTTAAGAAGAAAAAAATTATGTTCACATTCCAAATTCCTTATGAACGCCATAAACTGTATTCGGTCCTTCTCATAAAATAACTCTGGGATCTACATTTTGGATCCGCCCTTCAACCGCCCAACTACATCTGAAAATAATTTACAGATATCCTTTGTGGAAGTCAAGACGGATTCGGACAAGCCATCAATAAAGCAAATTCAATGGATGAGATATCTTCAATGTAACAATATTAATACGGAATTTTGTTATATCGGTACGAACACCACGAAATCTAAAGCACGAAATGTGAATAATTGATTTTAATACCTTAATTTGTTTTAATTATGTTTTTGACTCTTATACAATAATCCCCCTTATAACAGGGTACTATTATAACGCGTTACAGTACCTATAACGCGGATATCGCGGGGATTTCCCTATAATACGAGGATTTCAAACGCTATAATTTTTGTACTGTAAAATTTATTAAAAATATAATTTTATGTAAAAGTTAAACGTGCATTATTTCGTATATAACGTTACATATAATAATACACAGTTATGCGAGAATATTTCTCCAACACGTTTCCTATAACGCGGAACCAATCTACCGTGTTATAGGGGGGATTGTACTAGTTTCTTACAAATAGATATTCATTTTCGATTCTACTATTAGTTATAAGTTTTTACTTCGTTGAGAAGTACTTTTCGCGTGAGAAGTGATAGAGGCTATTCACTCATATTTTTATTCTATAAATTAAAATTGAATTTAAAAACTTCTTTTTTTAAGCAACGCAAATTTATTATGCAATGGTGGCTCAATCGCGGTGAGAGGCAGATCAATTACTCCTTCAAGAGATTCACAGATTACAATTAGTTTCATGTTAGAATTATATCTTTATTTTATTGAAATGTTGCCAACGTCGAATTATGTAATAAATTTGCGTGTAGATATGAATTTTATACTGGCAATTTAAGGCTGAAATGAGATGAAAGAAATGCATTTTTTTTCATATTACATTTATCTAAAGAGTTTTTTGGCTGTGTTTTAAATTATCTAGTCTTAAAATATTTTACGTTTCGTTATTAAAAAATAAAGGTATTTTAGCAATTTAAGTAAAAATTACAAATTGATTGACATAATATTGTAAGGTGCTATTATATTAAATTATTCGGTTTTAAGTACAATTAACGTAAGCACAAAAATTATGCTACACTATTATTTGACAGAGTATTCAATGCTATTAAATATGCCTGCAACATTTGTATGAAAGTTTTTCCTTTAAGCGCCAAAAGCAGTGTATATTACGATCGCATTCAATACTTTGTCAAAGTCATGAGCTACTGTGCTACTATTAACATTACTATAGAAACGTTATCTATGGAAAATAAAAATTACGACATAATGTGACCTAATAAGGTTTATTGGATCTATTTAGACTTATTAAGAGTAAACACATTTCTATAGATTTGTTATTAGTAGTAAATTTTCTTATAAGCGTGTATTTTATTAAGTTGAATAAATTTTATTTTATCTACATATTTTGTTTTTTTTATCACCATAAAATCCGTGAACTTGCAAGTGTCTTTTCAAGTAATCGTGAGCGTCAGAATGGCCGGTCACTAGTCGTGTAGAAGGTAAAAATGTCGTTTAAAAATTACTTCCCAATTGCTTCTATTTAATTCCTACTACAAGACAATTGCTTCCTTAGTATCTTGGGAGAACCACAACAATTTTAGTGACCGTCCATTCTGACGTCAGAATGGCTGGTCACCTATCCTATTGTACTCACTATAATGAATTATCGATTACTTCATAGTTCACGTTTTGCTTCCTATTTGCTTCTTCCTAGGTTTTCCATACTCGATGCTGTACCTATCATGAAATTAAGATATCGAACAATGTTATTACAATTCCGCCCAGCGCCTGGTAAAAATATACAGGCAAAGAATATTTGGTTAAACTAAGTTTAATTATGGTTTATTTATATAAATATAGGTAGGTAGTAACAGAAACCACTATGTATACTTTTTTTTTATATTGAATACAAAAGAAAATATTAGAATACAAAAATAAAATAAAATGAATTGGTATAATACAAATAGGTATTATACCCCCCCCCCCCCCCCCCCCCCCCCCCCCCCCCCCCCCCCCCCCCCCCCCCCCCCCCCCCCCCCCCCCCCCCCCCCCCCCCCCCCCACCCCCCTCCCCCCCCCCTCCTCCCCCCCCCCCCCCCCCCCCCCCCCCCCCCCCCCCCCCCCCCCCCCCCCCCCAACCCCCAAACCCCTTCCCCCTCCCCCCCCCCCCCCCCCCCCTCCCCCCCCCCCCCCCCCCCCCTCCCCCCCCCCCACCCCCCCCCCCCCCCCCCCCCCTTCCCCCCTCCCCCCCCCCCCCTGCCCACCCCCCCCCCCCCCTTTTCCCCCCCCCCCCCCCCCCTCCCCTCCCCCCCCCCCCCCCCCCCCCCCCCCCCCCCCCCCCCCCCCCCCCCCCCCCCCCCCCCCACCCCCCCTCCCCCCCCTCCCCCCCCCCCTCCCCCCCCCCCCCCTCCCCCAACCCCCCAATAACCCCCACCCCGTTTCCTACGGGGCTTTCCCCCCCCTGCTCCCCTTGGATGGGGCCCCTCCCCCCCCTGCGGGGTCCCCCCCTCCCCCCCCCCCCCCGGTCCCCCCCCACCCCCCACACCCCGGACCCCAGGGGGCGGGCGCCCCGGAGAAGGGGCCCCACGGGAGGTTGCAGTTCCCTTGGGGCGCCCCCCCCTCCCCCCCTCCCCCCCCCCCCCCCCCCCCCCCCCCCCCCCCCCCCCTCCCCCCCCCCCACCCCCCCCCCCCCCCCCCCCCCCCCCCCCCCCCCCCCCCCCCCCCCCCCCCCCCCCCCCCCCCCCCCCCCCCCCCCCCCCCCCCCCCCCCCCCCCCCCCCCCCCCCCCCCCCCCCCCCCCCCCCCCCCCCCCCCCCCCCCCCCCCCCCCCCCCCCCGGCCCCCCCCCCCCCAAACCGCCCCCCCCCAAAAAAACCCCCCCCCCCCGTACCCCCCCCCCCCCCCCCCCCCCCCCCCCGGGGTTGCCCCCCCCCGGCCGGGCCCCCCCCCGGGGGGGGCGGGGGCCCCCCCCCCCGCCGGCGGGGGCCCCCCCGCCCCCCCGGGGGGGGGGGTCCTTGGGGCCCAACGCCCGGGCGGCCCCCCCGTTTTTGGTTTGGGGGGGCCCCCCTTCGGCTGTCGCCGGCGCGGCCGGGGGGCGGCCCCCCCCCCCCCCCCCCCCCCCCCCCCCCCCCCCCCCCCCCCCCCCCCCCCCCCCCCCCCCCCCCCCCCCCCCCCCCCCCCCCCCCCCCCCCCCCCCCCCCCCCCCCCCCCCCCCCCCCCCCCCCCCCCCCCCCCCCCCCCCCCCCCCCCCCCCCCCCCCCCCCCCCCCCCCCCCCCCCCCCTCCCCCCCCCCCCCCCCCCCCCCCCCCCCCCCCCCCCCCCCCCCCCCCCCCCCCCCCCCCCCCCCCCCCCCCCCCCCCCCCCCCCCCCCCCCCCCCCCCCCCCCCCCCCCCCCCCCCCTTGCCGGGCGGGGGGGGTGCCCCCCCCCCCCCCCCCCGCCCCCCGGGGCCCCCCGCCCCCCCCCCCGCGGCCCGCGCGGCCCCGGCGCCCGGGGGGCCGGGGGGCCCGGCCCGGCGGGCCGGGCCCCCGCGCCCCGCGCGGGGGGGGCCCCCGCCCCCCGGGCCGGGCCCCCCCCCCCCCCCCCCCCCCCCCCGGCCCCCCGCCCCCGCGCCCCCCCCCCCCCCCCCCCCCCCCCCCCCCCCCCCCCCCCCCCCCCCCCCCCCCCGGGCCCCCCCCCCCCCCCCGCGCGGGCGGCCGGCCCCCCCCCCCCCCCCCCCCCCGCGGCCGCCCCGCGCCCCCCCCCGGGCCCCGGGCCCCCCCCCCCCCCCCCCCCCCCCGCGGGGGGCCCCCCCCCCCCCCCCCGGCCCCCCGGGGGCGGCCCCCCCCCCCCCCGCGCCGCGCGCCGCCGGGCCCCCGGCGGCGCGCCCCCCCGGCGGGGGGGGGGGGGGGCCGGGCGCCCCCCACCCCCCCCCCCCCCCACCCCACCCCCCCCCCCCCCCCCCCCCCCCCCCCCCCCCAATACTCATTCATTAATTTTTCTTAAGTCTTTTTCCTTTTTTTTAACGTATACAATACAGTGTGGAATTATTTTTTTATTATAACTTCTTATTATCCTTGTATTCATATCATCGTAGCATTGCCATACATTTTCACGTCTACAATATGCTTTATAGTGGCCCATTGTACCAATTGCAGGCGGAACAAATTCAATTATTGAAATCAATTCAAATTCGTTACCCTGTAAAAATAGGTTTGTTGGTGCTTCATAAACAGAAACAGTTTCATCCGATATTTCAAAACTTATAATGTTGCGTAAGATCAGTTCAAATGATTTGATACCATCGCAAGTTGCTTGACGGCATGGTATAATGGTGGGTGTATCGAGCATTTGTCTATTCGCTGCTTCTTCAATATCGTTTACATGTGTATCATGTAAACGTAAAACAGACACTTTTCTAACTACTTCATTTATAGGGCAGGTTGAATTAGTGCACGACGCTTTTTCATCTGCACTGTAAAGAGAACACTCAAGCAGAATTCCATCAAATATATTTAACACATTACATTCGAAATCAACTTCTTGCATATCTCTTATACTACTTCCATCGACGTATGCTAACAGCTAATGCTGGCATACAGAGCTTTCCTCGAGAACACAATTTAAATTGACATAATTGTATTTATGCGTACAAATAAATGTAACTTGATCAATTCCATTTTTTTTTTCTTTCCCCCCCCCCCCTCCCCCCCCAAAAAACCTTCCAACAAAATAAATTTTTTTTTTTTTTTTTTTAAAAAAAACCCCCCCCCCCCAAAAAAATTTGTTGTAAAATTACGCTGGATATTAAACCGTTTATTGTATTTTCACAGACGGAGAGGAATAATGTGATCACTTTCATGTATCCTTACTTATACTACTTCCCGACGTACAAAGCTAATGCTCATACACGACAAGTGTTTTTGTAATTACAATTTCATTATGAAAAATCTGCCTCGCATTCCTTTTTTTTAGTTTCTGCTTTTTATTTTTGCCTGTATATTTTACCAGGCGCTGGGCGGAAATGTAATAACATTGTTCGATATCTTAATTTCATAATAGGTACAGCATCGAGTATGGAAAACCTAGGAAGAAGCAAATAGGAAGCAAAACATGAACTATGAAGTAATCGATAATTCATTATAGTGAGTACAATAGGATAGCCATTCTGACGTCAGAATGGACGGTCACTACAATTGTTGTGGTTCTCCCAAGATACTAAGGAAGCAATTGTCTTGTAGTAGGAATTAAATAGAAGCAATTGGGAAGTAATTTTTAAACGACATTTTTACCTTCTACACGACTAGTGACCGGCCATTCTGACGCTCACAAGTAATCGTATGTTATTTTAACAAATTCAGTGGCGCTACAACCTTTTTAGGTCTTAGCCTCAGATTTCTGTATCTTTCTCATGATCAATATAATAGGCAAGTAGATAATCAACCTCCTATGCCTGAATCCAGCCGTTGACTATTTGGGTCTCTCCCTTTTTATAACCCAGGCAATAGAACGAATTCAAAATAAGCATAAAACCGAGAGAGATAATTTTTTTGTCATTCGCATACCGGAACAGCTTTATATTATATTAAATATGCCAGAAAGTTGTCTAATATACAATTCAGCGAATGGATTTTTTTAGAAAATGCAAAAAATTCATCGAAGTGGGCGAGCAATGTGTGTTCTTTTATTTTGTTTATGTATTGTTTTGTATATGTCACCATAAAATTGTAAACACCGTTAGATTGTAATCTATCTCGCGAGATTATGAACTGTCGAAAGATTGTGAACTCAACGTACTGCTTAAAATTTAACGTATTATTATTCGGTAGTTTGTAATCTATCGAAGTGAAACCGTTTACAATTTTACAAACTCCCACATCAAATCATAAATAAATCAATCTCTTACCAACACTTTTATAGTTCACAAATAACACTTTTATCAATACACAAAACCATCCACCCACCCCTCTAAATAAATCCTCAATCATCCCATATCCTCTTTGCTGTTCACACTATCGTCGTTTTACGACTCGAGCGCGTTGTTACCTCCCTCCCCGCCCCGTTCCTACACTTGCTCACTCCATCGTGTTTTTTTGTTTGACTTCCCAAAGTCGATCTTTCTGTTGGATTGGGGGCGATCCAGTTTTTCTTGGAATTGAAATTTTTTCAACTTTTTAATTTTCTTCTAAGTAGTAGAGCACAACAAGTTCTTCGTCGGCGTCCATGTCGCGAATTCGCTACGTACCGAATGCCGAAACTACGATCTAACGACCGCGACGTTACCCTTCGACTTTTTTATATTTCGACTAGTGGGAACGGGCTGTGACATATATACATAATTGTAAATAGTTACTGCATTGGAATAATGGAAGCTTATTTTGTTAAAAAAAGTACACAGACTAATTTACATGAGAATGCAGAAGATACAAAATGCCATAGATTATTTTAATTTCTAATCCGCTTCCTAGCATTGTCTTTGTTTTAACCATTTTTGTCAGATTGACAATTTAACTGTCATTTATAACGAAATTCCAATTTATAAAGTTATTTAAGTGTTTTAATACGAATTATCTGTCTTTTGGAAATGTTTTCTGTTTATTTGCCTTTATTGGCGATGTCGACAGTTTCTGCCATATCCGTCATATATTTATATTGCAAAAGCAGGATAGGAAGAAAAGGTTACGTGGATGTGAAAGAGAAACCCTAAAGTTTAGAAAGAAAACTGCCAAAATTTCAACAAATATTTATTGATTTACGTCATAACATTGTAGATATATACAATACACCTTGGAAGAAAATAAGGCACCTATTAAGGCTAACACGAGATATATCGTATTGGACCCTACGAATGAAGACTTGCACCACCTTAAAGTAACCATTTCCAACGTTTAAATTGAGCATAATATTAAAAACTAAGCAACATTTCAGTCTACTTTCTATACACCTAAATATCTGTTACGTTTAGTAATATTGCAGGACATAATCAAAGCTATAATTCGGGATTAACCTTAAAAATATATAATGGAGCGTTTAAGTATCACGTAACGAATTTTGGGAGGGGGGGAGTCCTCTTGTAAAACGTAACGATGCGGGACGGGGATTAAATTACGCATAATGCGTATTATTTTCGACTTTCCAGTACTTTACACCACATAATAGTACAATGGTACATGGTCAAAAACGTTACGGTGCGTTTAACCTGGGGGGGTCAATAATCTCCAAAAATTGCGTGACGTAATACTTGAACGCTCCCTAACGCAAGGTTAAAACTTTTGCGTTATTGAAGCAGACAGTTTCTATATGGCCTCGAAGAAATGTTCAAAAACACAAATTTAGCTCAACTCATTTATTGTAACGATATAAAAATATATAGCAACTTCGTATATGGACATATATTGTATAAGTTAAAACTCTGATATATACAATGCTGCACCAAAGTTATGAAAGAGATCTTTACAAAATAACATTTAAAAGTTTACTTTGGTGTCAGAATGTAAATAACTAAAGGCACCTCCGATTTGAGATTTTGTATACAAATATAAAATGTTGTATACATATACTGGAAATATATCTGAAAATGGCAATATTTGTGGAACTCACAAAGAAATGGATATAAAATATTTTTCGAGATCTTGCCATTGCTGACAATTGGTAAAAAAATTATTTGCATTAATTTCTTGGTTTTAACTCTGGAATTTGTTTTTAGTTTATTATATTTTATATCCAAGCCTTTTACATCTACATGGTGGGTTCTTGTTTGAAGGCTGCGTCCAAGAAGGGTTCTGCTATGGGAATCTGAGGCACGAGGGGGGGAGACGCAGCTGAAGAAAGGGGGGAAGCAGCCTGGCCTTGCCCCTCCACGGCGCCCTCTGTTGACGCACCTAAAAAATAGCAAGGTATTTTCAAAAACGGTAAAAATCAAAATTACGATAAAGGATACCAAACATAGTTTTAGTAAATTATTGTTAAAATTGTTTTGAATAAAGGAAATTAAAGTAAAAAGTAAATTCGTTTTTGAAGTTATACTTCTTTAGGCGCGTTATGAGAGTGAAATTTTACGGTGCGCGCGCACCGTGACACAAAATTAACAGAATGAAGTTGCCCACGGAAGATGCTACGGCATTGGACATAATTTAAAAACAACATTCGAATAATAATAGAATTTATGTTACACTTAATGTAGAGATAATAATAAATATTTATTTATTAATTTTTCAAATGTAAACTGAACTTAATTGACTATAATGACTCCTTTTCCAGTCTTTGATTATTTAATTGTAATTAATTATTTGCATGCAATCAAAAACTATTTTTAATAATGCCAAAGAAGTATAACTTCTTACGCGCATACATAAGTACACGCACCCTTTTTATTATCACGATACCGACCTCCTAACAACATTTCCTGCAACAAGCTGTCAACGTGGGCCACACCAAACAGTTTGGCAAATTGTATCTGCTCAATCATCTGCCAGGTGATGCTCTGGAGGGGTGGAAGACAAAGGAGGAGTTCGCCGAACCGACCACGCCCTTCGTACTGCCTGTCACTTATGTAATCCTCCAGATTTATCTGGATCTGATACCTCAGCTGCTTTATTTTCTGCGGTTGGGAGAGGCCTTTTGCGTCTGAAAAGAAATTATTTTTATACAAAACAAATATAAAAAGATCTCAAATATACAAAGACAGGGTCGCAGCTTAGTTTATTTATTTAGAAGCTTACAGCTTACTTATCTACTACGAAGTATTTTTTTAATCAAAACGCCAAATAACAGGTTTACAGACTAAACAATAATATAAGTATACAAAAAGAATGTGTGTATATTATGTGTATACTGAAGCCCGTGTCTTAAAATCGGCTTGATTTTTACATTTATACAAAAGAGAATTTATTAATTATTAAATAATTAGTCATAAGAGAAGACAAAACATTAACAAAAATATATTAACCAAAATTTTTTATTATTTTACGTTCGTTAACTTAATTTGTAATTACGTAATTTACGTAATTTGTAAAAATACATAACGTATGCTTTTAGTTCTCGTAACTTTTCAACAAAGCGATTGCCTTTCAAAGGCTGTAAATAATTGGCATATATCTTTTTTATAGTTTATTTATAAGAAAAAGTATACTTACTGGGATCAAAAAAGACGATAGCTTTGAGGCAAGCGAACTCCGTGTCGTCGATGTCAATCTCTCGAAGCGGCGTCACGATCTCATCCATCACTCTCATTCCGATCATACTGATGTCCACATCCATCCGGCCATCTGTAAATCATTATCCATTTGATACCTTTTTTTCTTACCCACAGACTATATACGACAAAGAATAGAAAGACACAACAATGAATGTCACGAAAGACTAGTGTATATATATATTGCGGTATGGTCGAAAGACTATAGCCTGCGCCATGGGCGAAAAAAAAAAACAATGAATGACATATAGCAAATAAAATAAATAACATGCAATATTTGTCAATGTACATCATATGTCAGACTTTAATAGCGCTTCCTCAAACGTCAGCAAAGCCCTGCTGAATTCCGTACATATTTTGAGTAACACGACTGCTAATCTTTTTTCTATTGGTATAGTTATTAATTTAATAGATACTACCTACCTTCAAAAAATCCTGACATTTCTTTTATAAATTTAAAAGGGCTTTAAAATAACACATTCTGAGCCCATAAGATTAAAAAATTAAAATCCGCCGGTGACGCGCAATTCACGTTACAATTAACTTATCATGAAAACGAAATTAATTAATTGAATATACTTCATAATACATCTCTATATAAGAGAACACGTTTTGAAGAAATGTTGAGGGTCTCCTAATACTTTTGTTTATCCTTCACAACAGAAAGTATTAAATACTCACTTACGCGAATTCGGAGTTACGCGATTTAATTTTCTCGTCTATTCGTTTTTTGTTTGAACGCCGCGCAGTCAAATCAGTGCCAGGGCCTGATGTAATTTGCAATGTGATCAAAGACGTTGTCGAACTTGGTAGACAAATAAATTTAGATGTGGATAGTGATGATGTTCAAGAGCTGTTTGATTCACACAATGAGGGGCTTACAATTGATGAGCTCATAACAATGCGTGACCAAGAGGAAGAAATTGATAATCATGATTCTTTGGATCCAGTTCAATTAGAAGATCAAATGACAGTTGGAAACTTGACAGAAGCCCTCAGTGCGATTGAAAAAGGGTTAACAATTTTTGAAAGCATAGACATGCGCTCTTTATCCAATAAAGACCGCATTTTTGTTACAAAACATGGAATAAAAAAATTACTAGGATGCTACGAGGAGATATTACGGGAGAAGAAAAAATCATTGACTCGTCAGACGACTTTGTTACAATTTATGAAACCTTCTACATCAAAATAACTTCGGATTGTGTTTATACACTCTATTAATATAGTTTGTCATATTATAAAGAATTAGATACTAATTATTTCCTAAATTATTGTTTCGTTTAGTCTCCAGTCCCAATTAAACATACTTTGTATGTCTGTATATGCAAAATTGTACTCCGACTTACGCGAATTCGACTTACGCGGATAGCGCTCAGTCCCTCCCTATCGCGTAAGTCCGGGGTATTACTGTATTTAATTGTGAGACACTAATAAAATTCTCTCCCGTTCTCCTTATGAGAACCTATTTGTGATTGCTATCAAAGGCATTTATATATTTTTTTAAATAACTATAATACAATCTGTACGTCCATGTGACAGTTTTGATAAACCAAGAACAAAACTAGTATCTCTCTCTCTATGGTGCTTTTCTTAAACGTCATCAAAACCCTTTTGTGTGACCATACAATAATTATAATACAAAACAGAATATTTTTGGTCTCAGTTTGAATTTTTCACTTATTTCTGTCCCGGGCAACACTAGGCCACACTTCCAAGTTTCCAGATCCGTTCAAGCTCAAGAGATAAGTTGAAACTTGTTGTAATGAATTACAACTAAATATTTTTACATTATCAATGAACTAATTCGAAGATTTTCAATATAAATTGAACATACCTATATTGTGTTTGGTGATAATGCAATTGTTCCCCAAGAGCAGGACATCTTTAAGGTGTATGGACCGCCTCGCACAACCCAGCAACAGATGTTCGCCCGCGTGTGCCCTCAGCAATGCAACCTTAAATTTTTAATAACGCTGCAGGCTCTTTTCTCACGAATTAGAGTTATATTGCGAGAATCGTTGTATGCACAGGGTGATACAACGATTCTAGGAACGGTTTTAGGGAATTTAATATTAAGTTGAGTCATATATATTTGTAAATGACGATTTTCCCTTTTTGGAAATTACAATTAAAGTTTACAATTGGAGCCGTTTATCAATGTCCAATGTATGACGAAATTTGGGAAACATTTTTTTAATCGTATCTTACATTAAATAAAAGTAATAGCTTACTTTTGACGACACCAATTTACTAAATTCTACAGAATGTGTCTGTGGTAATGTGTAAATTTTTAATATGTAGAATTTTTAACTATTAAGTTAACACGATTAAATTTCACCTTCTAGTACGATTTCCAAATGAGTTATGTAACAACATTTTAAGCTTATCAAAACTTTTTGCTCATAAATTATATTTTATCTACAAGTTAAAAAGATCCATGTTCTTTCGTGATACATGAACGCGTCAACTGAAACGTGAAATAAAAAATCGTTTTCTAGCCTAGTATTTTAAAAGATTACCTGGTCATCGATATGTAACTCTGTGAAGGCGGGAATATATTTAGCCCATTCAACCAGAATCAAAAGTTGTTGTTTGATTGAATCACACACATCGTTAATCTTCGCCAAATTGCGGTTACTGATCTCTGCATCTGTTGTGTTATGTGTCTGCAAGAATAAATTGTCTTAAATTTCGTGATTGTAATTAGTGAATGTATGCTATGCTAACGATTGCCATTAATTTTCGCCCAAAAATAATTGAATTTACATTATTCGACAAGACCACAAAGCGAATAAAAAAATCAACTGTCAAACATTAACAAAACAGTAACATGTCATCTGTCATGGATATTGTTAGAAGTATATTTATCCTAATCGTCATCACACATCAAAATATGAGTAAAAATTCTGTATCACCCTTTTTATCGACTGCTTCTAATATTTAAATGAATTTTATTAATTTCTAACTACTTCCGGATATGAGTTATCTGTTATAACCTAGATATCGGAGGTTAATTTAGTGCTTGTTTCTTTTAATGTCTATACAATTTTAGGGAAAGATATTTTGGATTTGATTTATTAATAAAATGCAATGTAAAATAGTATTTTTTTTGGCCACGTAAGTTCAGATTAGTAGGTTTTATCCACACCCAGCTATTTTGTTCCAAATTACTGTATATTATCTAAAACGGCCATACTGTGGACCTTTGAACGAGATAGTGGTTTGCAATCTGAGGCACCTTCATGAACAATTTATCGATAACCGTTTTGCGACACTTAGAAACACTTTATGTCGCATTTAATTTATTAAAATTATGTTAAACGGTACTTTTTGAACCCATCTTTTTCAATCCTGTTTTTATTTCATAATGTATAGGCTTAAGAGAGACAGCTACTACTAATTTAATGTTTTTGAAAATAATACAGACACTCTGAAACATAGACAATTTTTCTCCTCTATGATATTTATGAACTGAACAAAAATTCTTAACTTTTGTTGGTCTAAAGACTTCATATGGCCAGTTTTAAACTATCAAACCAGTTTATCAAAGTTCACAAAGATTTACTATGTAAAATATTATTATTAAAATATATTTATTATTTTAAGTGGTTGCAGTATTAGTTTCTTGTACCGTACTAGCGAGTGTTGAGCGTGCACATAGAAAGTCCATTCATGCACAACCGAATAATTTTTTTTTAATATACAGGGACCCCTACATCCTAGCCTACCAGACACGCAATCAGGCATATGTGACCGAGTGGCTAAGCAGCAGCGGAGTGTCGAGATCTCCCCTTTCTTAAAAAGGGGCATTATTATCTTAAAGGGTTGGCGTCTCCCGCCGCGCCGGGCTCGGGCGACAACTATTCCGAAAATATCGTCATAATATTGGGCGAGTCTATTTTTGTGACTAACATATTGACAATCTTGCCGCAGAATTTTTCCAGCTGCGATCTGTGCTCAAGCAACATGTCGGATAGCCCATCCAGGGCCCTAAAAGAATTAAAAAAAAAAAACACGGTGTGATTAATTTTTGTAAGGTACATACCTCATCAGTTACTTTTCTGCTAAGCAATTCTGCATTGAGTAGCGACGTGACAGACAGTCCATTCGCCTGTGTTGGCTCCTCGTATGACGGCCTTCTGCAGTTGATTCTGTCTCTTTCGTTCTGAACAGCTGAAAAGAGATGTCAATACATTATATATTTGAACTAAACAATATTGTTCGTTTCCTACTTTATACAATGACCGGCGACGGATAATTCCGATTCCGTCTTGTTTAAGTTTCGGAAAATTTATTAGATTGAATGGCGGGAAAGACTCACTGAAAATTGTTAGTAATATGCCAGTAACAACGGCGATAGTAAAGATTGTCTACGACTCGTAGAAATTACGGTAAATATTCTGGATAAAGATAGGTACCGTTGAATAAACAAATAATTAATATTCATTAACGTGAAGTTAACTCTAATTAACACTAGTACAAACAAGTAAGATTGATAATTAGTAATTAAATCGATAAATATTGATTTAGTTTGTTTATAGGGTATATAAATAAACGTGATTTTCCATGAAAAGGATTTCGTCTAACAATAGAAAATGTAAATATTCCTAGATTTAATTCTTCATCAATGTAAGAAATTAACGAACTATTAAATTAAAAAAAAAATTGGCATTATTATCATGACTGATAGCATTTTTTTGAGATAAGGATAATTAATATGAAAATGTATTATACAAAAAAAGTTAAAATATTTATTCATACAGGTAACATATTGTAGTAGGTACATGAATGTATAATCTATACTTATTATAAAGAGGTGAATTTTGTCAGGTTGTAAGGGGTAATTTCTGCGTCTACTGATACGATTGTCAAATATTAGTATCTATAGAAAGCAACGTGGGTGCGTATATTAAAAAAAATATATTACTATGACGTAGTCGGATATGCAAAGTTGAAACAAATCCCGACATATATCTGTCACTTGGTTCGCGGTAAACTCAAAAATTAAATATCTTAATATCTAGAATGATTCTTGAGGAGGTACATACATTTTCAAAGTTCACGGTTCACGGTTGCGAAGACGGGGCGGGGCCGAGTAGCTAGTACATAATAAAACTATTTATTTTACATTTGTACGATTATTATTATAACAATCGCGAGTATACCGTAATAAAAGATTCTAGAGATTTTGTTTTTGAAAAGCGAACTATGTTATCCCGGGATAGACAAACGCTTTTATGAATCTAGTACAATATTTGTTGAATTCTACAAAGATGTTATCTTAGTTGGATAAAAGTATTTAATAATATCATTCTTTGGCGTGTTCATAATGTTAAACTAATATCGTAAGTGTTCCGGATTTGTCACATAATCTTTATTGGATAAATAATTTAGATTATTTTGTATTATTATATGAAATATAACGTAACGATAGAAATAATCTGGCTTGTAAAAGCGGAGAACGCGTTGTGATAGGGATGAATTTAAAAGTTCGAGACATACCCCAAATGGGTCGCTTATCAAATGTATCTTTCCTTATCTATGACGAAAAGTGGCGTGATTTTTATGTTTATCAATATTAAGACTTATAAAAATAATTTGGTACAGATAAACATTTTATTAACAAGGTCTAACTGTTAAGAAGCTAAAATCATAAAAAATTCGTAAGAAATACTGTCTTCGAGCGTACTCGTGCAATAGAATGTGCCCATTAGTGATAGTGGTATCAAGTCTGTTACTATGGTAACCATTCCTTCTACAGAAATAACATCGAAACCATGGCAACAAATCCGCAATAACAGTAGCCCATGGCTAAACCGTACGAGTGCAACATTAAGATTTTCACTACGAATAACGAACTGTCTCTTTCAATCTGACCATCTATCAAAATCCGTTACAGATTATATACCTATGTTATATTACGCCATAATACACATAGAATTATTTAACAAAGACTTCAGATAATGATTAATATGGATATACAGCGATAGTCATAATTTCATTACTATTTATCATCGTTCACAAAGTAAAAATGTGTTTTTAAATGACTCATGTTTATATAAAGACGTATATATCTTTAATTTTGTGTTATCAATAGATATGTTGTACGCTTGTATATAGATAGGTTTTAGATATCTAGATTTTTGGTGCATTAATTTTACGCGAAGATATCTAGACCACTTTAAAACGCCTTGAACATGAGCAGTTCATATAGGAAACGAAAGAAATTACCATTTTACAAAATTGAGGACAAAAATTAAATTAAAGACGGCTCAACAAAATGAAAATGAATCAAAGTAATTCAGTTACAAAACTATTCTAATATTGCAAATCGTTTGTTTATAAGAAGGTCGTTAATATTTATATTTTTAATAATATTATCTTACACATTGGTTATATAAGAATACAGTATGTTAGTAGAGCAAATTTTAAAGGTGCAAGTAAATTATGTTGCATGTATTTAAATATAGTGATTTGAAATGGCGCGAGTCAATGAGGCGACAGTGATTTTACTAGATATTATAGCCCATTGTTATCATTGCCTGTATAGCTTTTCTGCTATAAGATTATACTCCCGTTATGATGAAAAAAAGCACGATAAAATGTGTGCATTGACTTAATTCTTAGTTCCTCTACTGGGATCTGGAGATTTGTTGAGGCATAATAATAGCGCCATCTCTTGTCGTACCGGGTAAAACTTAGCCACTTCATCAATTCAAAAGAACCGCTTACATATTATTTAGCGTTTCTTGGTAACTTTTCTTTATTTATTGACATTCATTTTACATTGATAATTTACAATCTGTAGTTGTCAATTGCTTAGTATTTTTGGTGTGTAGTACCGTAAAACCTTCACGGAATGCATATTTCTAAATTTAGTTTATAACTTAAGGCAAATTCAGTTTGTCTGACACACGTAGCTTTCCTAGTAACATATTTTAAATAGCACAGTCGGTGACGTACGCATACACTTATAATTTATACACTGACCTTGAGGTCATACGAATATATTAAAAGAAATTAACGATTTAAGACGTTTACCTTCCTTTTTCATTCCGGCTTTGAAGCACTTCCTTAAACGGCAATAGCGGCACTGATTCCTCTTGTCTTTGTCCACGACACAGTTTCGGCTAAATCTGTAAAATATATTTTGTTCAGAATCAACTTTGTGAAGAATTGAAAAATCCAAAAGTTTTTCCCAAACCAACCTCGTTTTTCGTTGTTTATTCGCATCCCCCTCCCCTAAGGAGTCACCCCCACCCGAGGCCGACTCCTTAGGAGTAAGAGTGACATGACTTTAATGCATAAATTAATATTCTAAAAGAAAACAGGACAATACACGCCTATATAATTCACGAAAGCAATCTTGTCAACAGTAGTTATGGAGTTAAACGTTGCCGGACTTACCAAGTACCTATTATAGAGGATTATTACTTGATAATAACAAAGTGATATCAATAATATTCCTAATGTTAATTTCTGTTTTCCTTTAAATTACCAAAGCCGTTTTAAAACTTGTTAGGATTTATACATTTTGCAATTTAGGATGGAATATTGTTTTGTTTGAATAATGATTCTCGAGGTTAAAAAAAAACATATATATAAGCTGACGTAGAAGTATCGTACCAATTCTTATAATGCATAATGCCGATTCAACGATATTACCGTAAATTATTACAAAACGTTACCATTTGAAATCTCAAAGTGCAAAGTATGAAAGTGTGAATTCAGGAATAGGTACGAATAAATTAATTGTCAACTCTAATGTTTATACTAAGGTGTATATTCTTTGAAGGTTATTTCTATTTCACACGGGTTATTAACGCTTTAGCCGCAATAAATTAAAATGCTTACAGATTAATAGATACCCCTCTAGATAAAATTAATAGATATTTTTCCTCGAAATTGAAAACGATATCGCTATAGAGAGTTAGAGAGAAACGATGCAGTTACCACAAGTTTATTCGAGACCTTTTATAGGCACTTCAAGGTGGATAATAGCCGTACAATGTACACTATGTTTTAGCCACAAATGAGGTTTGTAAAGGAGTTTCATTAGTTCCACCAGAACGAAGGATATTGAGTCTCAACGATCACCGCTTACCGGCAAGTATATAGATGATTCTTCCTAACACTTCGTCTGAAGAAGCCCTTGCAACCGTCACAAGAGGACGCTCCATAATGTTTGCCAGTGGCCCGATCGCCACAGATAGCACAGTGCTGGGACAGCGAGGTACTACTCGTACCGCTCGCCTCACTACTGCTGGTCTCAAGTTGCATGTCAGTATCTGTAATACAAAAAACATTTACAATTGATGGATATTAGTCAACATCAAAAGACAAGAAACAACAAATACGTAACGATGCTATAAAGAGAGAATTTTTAAGATATCAGAAAACTTTAAGTTGCAATAATAGTTTTTTTAGTTAAATACTTATGATTATAATTGTAATGTAATAAAAATTAACTAGGAATATATTCTATATACTATATACACGTAGATTAAATTAACCCATAATAAAAAAAATAATTATGACTTAAGCGTTACTAAAAATTAATGATTTTAGGAGTTATAAATTCCTTAAATTGTTCGAGATCAAAAACGCATATTGTGCATTACATAATAAATGCTAAAAATTGTATAATTATAAACAAACGCAAATTAGTTTAGAGAAGATAAGCCTATATATATATATGACTTTATTAAATATGTTTTGTACGCGAATCTTTTTATTACTTTGTATAATTAAATGATTTAAAAGTGGGGATTTTTTTGACCTGGTTATTTCGTAGTCAATTTTTTTGAATTAGATAAGCATTATATTGTTTATTACGTTTTAAATAGTCATATAATATACTGATAATAATAATATCTAAATTAAACATAGCAATCTAAGGTAAACGACTACCGTAAGTTGCTTATGTTCAGAGTTTAAACTTTTGTTTGACTCAAATATGTAGAATAATCAACAAAAAATTTATCACATATAATTATATCCTTTCATTAATTTTGTTAACATAAACTTAAGGGTCAATAGTTGTACATTATTCACGATACCATATTATTCATAACAAAAACATTAATCATCATAATTTTAACTAAAATTGTTATTTCCACAATTAAAACCATACAAGACTTCCTCAAAATTTGGGAAAACTCTTCCGTGTCGTTAGCACATTTAATTAACTCTTGATAGCCTACACATGATCACAAAAACCTAAATGGTCTATCATAATAAGACCTTGCCATACTGTTTAAACTTAAATTTGCTATCTTGAATTTCATTTCCTACTCTTGGCTCTAGGTTCGTTATGTATATTTAGTGTATCTAGCTTTTACTGTATCATAATTGAACACTAGTTTCTACACATCAAGCTTTGATAACGTCGCGATAATATAATCCCAATGATTGATATCGGACTTGCCTTAGCATGCATTCAAGCGGTAATAATAAAAAAAATCGAACATGTACTGTAAAACATAGCAGCTTCGACGCGAGGCTGGCTTTCCGGTACACCCCTATACATGTATGTGGAGTAGGGACTCGGCACTTGCTTGTCCCACAACTGAGGCATCATGTACTCCTCATTCACCACGTACCGCGTCGAACACATTTCATATGACGTCGTCATTTCGTAGCCAAGCGCTGGCATTTCTCACTAAACCGTGTCACCACACTCGATCGCTGTCGGCAACTGACTCCGCTCAGACCGCGGCCCGGAGCCCCGATAAGCGCGATTAGCTAACAGGTGATTTAAATTGTTTACATCACTGAATACGAATATTGTCAACACAACCTCGTGGCGATCGCGTGGTCTTAATTTCTCCCGTTGGTTTTGTCTGATGATCAAAACGACCTCCCGCGCACGCGACTAACTATAGACTAGTATAAATCATCACCTAATAGACTGAATGGAATCAAATTTGCTGACTGCGCTACGCGTATGGGTCAATATGTCCGATCGGCAGCGCTGAGTCACAATGTTATCGGAAATGCAGCGGATGTAAAGCCAAACGTACTGGGAACTAGTCACTGCAGCTGATGAAGCTTTATCCATACAGAGAATGTCATCGGGACCGGATGAGTAATTGATTGTATGCTTTTGTTCTTTTGTCGCCATCGACACTTATCTAACACATTTGTTAAATATTGTTTACATTAGATTATACAAATATATATTTTCTTTATACTGTATAAGTGCCAACGGAAAAATGATCCAAAGTACTTGGAGGAAATTTGTCGTTCTTTAGACAATATAATGACGCAGTTTAGTGTTTAATATTCTCAGATTCAAGTAAACAGTTTCATTATCAACAAAAGGGTCGCAAAGTCGAGGCAATCTCCCAGACTGGTCTACTTTACCTAGAGATAGCAGGACTTTAATTTTTATAGCAATTTACAAGTTATATACCGTTTTTGCAGAGCAAATACGAAATATTAAGTTTATGTTTAGGATTTGCTATTGCTAAGGTTAAGATTATATAGATATAGTACAGATAGACCTGTCACAAATAAGGCATTATCATAATTCCCGTTAAAAGTATCGTTCTTCACTTAGGCAAGGTAATCTTCTAGTGACTGCGCAAAGAATTTGTATCTCGCTGATTTTGGCAGGAAACGAATTAGACACATTAGATAAGGGACTAAATAATTAGCCTTCTAATATTGACATAATTTTCAATATTAATTTTTAATATTAAATTAATAATTAAATTAATTAAACAAATTGCTAAAACTTTTACGAGGGGCGTTAATTAAAAGAAAATTTAATCAACAGATAGCTTGAGTCTATTTGAGGTTGCTTTTTATCAATTTAGTGAGAATTCATCTTTGTTAATGTTATCTTAAACATTAAAATACTTTCCTGGTAACGAGTTTATATAATTAAACATTAATAGCATTATTTTCAAGTGAGAATGCGAGACATGGCGCGACATTACAAGATATATGAATCATTTTATATACAACGTTAGTAAAAACAAATGAAGTCTAATATTTCGTGTGATCAGTGTGTAAACGTTTTAGAAAACTATTTTTGAATAACGTTTCCCTACCTGGGCCACTTAATTAATTATAATGGGTAATCCGGGGTAAACAGCGTGTTGGTAGAAGGAAAAAATCATGGCTTCATAATGTAGTGGCCGGGTATTGTGACTGCATCTGCCATAAGACACGCTTCACGAGACGGCCAACCTCAAATAACGAAGAGGTACCAAAAGAAGAACGATGGAATTTGGATTAGATTTAACATACCCCGTTACATACGAAAGGAACTTTCTACATCTGCGTGGATCCAACACAAACAATACAATGAGAAAATAATTTTCTGGTAACCATTTATTTAAAATTCTGTAGATAAAACTCTGCCCATGTTTGATATAACTCGTTGCGTGCATCAAATACAGCAGTTGCTACTTTCTTGTCTTTGAGACATACATCAGAGGCTCTTTCCAGTAGAGTCGCTTCAATTTCGAGTATGTAACACTACGAGTTAGATAAACATCGTTAAACAAATAAATTACGAATAAAGATTTATTATGCCAACCCATTCTTTGTTCCCTTACACTTATGACCACATCGTATCTTACGTTACGGAATTTTTGAGTGAAGGTCTGTTTTTGTTTTTGAATTAAATTAATTGATTAATTATTCATTAAATACATACGAAGGGCTTCCTCTTGTCTCATTTCGACATCTAAGTTTATCTTAGTGCCCTTCTAAAGATTTATGTTATACAAACTACCCGCCTGCCTTCGCCGCAATGATTTGATGAACGCCATTATGTATTTATATTTCGATAAAATCGGCTATACCTTAAATTATATTTGCTAACGGAACATAAACTATTATAGAAAACTACAGATCTAGTAACTTGTAAGTCTACGGGGGCAGAAATAGTAATATAGTAATAGAAAGTAAACATTCGGGTTACCAATACCATTTATGTAAGCTTTTTAACACCTCCGACGACTTAATAGTCGGGGAATTATCTGTTTTTTAATATAAAAAAAAAGTCTACGGGGGCAGACCCCGTAACTTAAGACACCCATTAAATAGCATTTTAGAGTTAAACAATATTTTAATAGTCAAAATTTTAAACCTATTTAGAGACAAGATAGCATTAATTGTTTTAATAAAATATTTTTTATAAATATCTAAATTGTATGGCTGCCTAAAGATACCCGACATAATTAATATTATTTTTGTAAGACAATGAGTCCATTTCAAAAAAATATATGTTAGTTAATTAGGCGTTCAATGACACGATAAGTAAGAAACGTTTAAACAATGTGTAAAAGTTTATAGCGGTTCAATTTAAAAAAAAAATATTAAAAAAAAAGCCTTTATTGTTGTCAACAAGTTTTACACAGAGTAGTTTCTTGTGATTAAAATTAATTTACTTATGACTAAAAAACACATTTTGACTATTAACTAGAGTTAAGCTAATATACTAACAATTTTAATATGCGGTTCAATTAAGAGATGTATAAATATAGACGTCTTTTATCAGTAAGGGCATAAATAACAACATTTTACAACAGACAGATTGTTTCAAATTATATGTACATATGATTTAAATTTTTGTTGCGTTTTAATTTCAAAGCCCTTTATAAAACACGGAAACGCATAAGGTTAAAACTATGACAATATTAAATCAAGGCGACCGACAATCAAAAATGTTTTTAATTAACGACTCGAGAGAAAGCAATTTGAAATAAACTGTTAAATTGAAGAAATCGCCTGTTAGCGATAAGGCCTCCCGAATCCCGATATCTCCTTCATTAACGTTATTTGAGTGTATGTGTACCAAATATATAAATATTAAATATATAATATTATTATAATACTAGCTGACCCGGCGAACGTCGTTTTGCCATGTATATTGTTTCTAGGAAACATTTTCTTAGTTCAATAAAAATAACTATCTTCTATAATAAAAAATAGAGGTTGATCGTATAGGGTTGACAATTAAGGGCTGTATGTATTTTTGTATGTTGTATCATAAAAAAATAAAAACAAAGAGTTTTGTCAAAAAATAAAATTACATTTAAAAACATTACACGAGAATTTTATATATTAGATAATAATGCAACGTGTTAATAAATAAATAAATTGAGAAAACTATTTTAGAAACCTAAGTTTGTGTCATATTGACTAGATGCTGGGCATCTAATCCTCCACCTGCAAATTGTATGCGATGGAAGACACCACCCGAAAAAGACAAAAAAGTGTCTCAAAGAATGAGATTATGGGGATCATTTCCGCATAGAACCTGCATGATTTCTTTTTTCGTTTTTCATAATAAATGTTACTGAATAATTTTTGAAGTTATACTTCTTTAGGCGCGTTATGAAAAATTGATGAGAGTGAAATTTTACGATGCGCGCGCACCGTGACACAAAATTATCAGAATGAAGTTGCCCACGAAAGATGCTACGGCATTGGACATAATTTAAAAACAACATTCGAATAATAATAGAATTTATGTTACACTTAATGTAAGATAATAATAATATTTATTTATTTAATTTTTCAAATGTAAACTGAACTTTATTGACTATAATGACTCCTTTTCCAGTCTTTGATTATTTAATTGTAATTAATTATTTCCATGCAATCAAAAACTATTTTTAATAATGCCAAAGAAGTATAACTTCTTACGCGCGTACATAAGTACACGCACCCTTTTTTTGTTATTATGTATCAATCAAATAAATTAAACAGCTGTAATATGATCTTTGAAGTTGCAAATAAATTTGTTGTAACTAGAATAACAATCATGTAATTTTCCATAGTATAGGAATTATATCGCACACAAGGCATTGACCTAGGACCTTATCATGCACAACGATTTATCGATTGCACAATATATTTTACACGGTATTTTTTATTTTCACATCCTTAAGTTATTTAAACTAAAGAGGAAACTTTATTGAAAGCACATACTAAACAAAACTATTCCGAGTTTTGAAGCTTTTGTCGTTTTTCCATATTAAACGTGTCGGATGTTTGATTTGGTGATATCATATAACAAATAATTATGGATGCTATTAGCACCAGTAGGGGGCAAATCCCATACAATATACTTGATGTTTTCAAAGCGTAACCTGCCAATCAAATATTTTATTATTGATGACGAATTATTATTTTTTTCTCTCTTGTTTCACCCCTTAAAGTTTTTAAGCTATTGCATAGATTCTATCGCGGGCCTTGAGCGTGGAGACCGAATCCAGAAATTCCGTAACGAAAATAACCTCACACACGACGTAACGTGACGTCTCATATCGGGTGCAGCCGGTACGCGTTAGAGTGAGACAGACTATATAGGCGTAAAAAAAAAATGTAATTGCATAAGTTGATAAACATACAACACACGGTTCGTAACGCTTATTTTAACGCAGACTTAGACTCCTGTACGTCAAAATCCAATACGTTTTTGAGATACGGAACCACAATTTACTTTCAGCTCTGATTACCATAAGGGTGGCGAGATAAATCATTAAAAACATCGTAATATCTATTTATTTTTCAAACAACCCTAATGTTTTAGTTATATATACATATCTACCTAAATATATTAAGCTCTAACTAAAACAACGCGTTTACTTAAATTGTCTAGTTTTTCACACTTCGTTCAAATGTGGTAGTTTTTACGTAAATTTTTTGCTCTGAAATATAACCTTGTTCATAAGAATTACTAATTTTGTATGTATTACTTTTATTGTTAGAGTATACTATATTTTTTAACTAATAACTAATATGACACGTTACATGAACACTGGAAAATACTAATTAAGTATTTTCAATTCAGTGATAATTATTAGTTAAATAATTATATTGTATTCTTCAACAGGTCAAGATTTACGTGTAAAGACTCGTCAAAATGTTTGGTGATGTCTTCATTGAGGTTCAGAGTTCTTGCATTACAGTCCTTAAAAAAACAATTCGCGTATACCGACGCTTAATCAAATAGTTTCTTTATTCCGATTAACATATTATTAAGGTATGATATATGATATTAATTAAGCATGTTATTATATACCATAGGCCAGAACTAATATAAGGTTATTACGTAGATGACATTTTGACCTTAACCTTCACGAATATATAATTAAGGAAGACTGCGAAAATTTTATATTAACATCAAAGAGTTTTAAAATTTTAACGGTTATAAGAGATAAGGTGAAAGAAAACATGAGGATACCGGCATGCTTTAAACCCAAAAAGTCAACGGCGTGTCAGCAGTCAAGCACAGGCCGGTGATCACCTACTTGCCTATAAGAGAAATCATTACGAAACAGATATGAAAACCTGGGGTCCAGAACTAAAAGGTTGTATAGGACCACATTTTTTAAAATTTATTTATCAGTTAAAAAAATAACTTTTAATAGAAGTTATCTTCAACATTTTCAATCTTTACAATACTATATTTCATGTAATTGGAAAAAAACATTCAGGTAATGTCAAACATATGCAAGTAATGTAGTTTTATCAGTAATAAAGCTAGCTAAGTTTCTTTCTATTTGAATCAGTAATAATTTGCACTTTGTAATATTTTTCATTACTAGAGCAAAATCATCATGATTTGCAATTTCTTTAAAAAAACTTGTGGACTTTGGACTATGTTATTTGTTATGAGGAAACAATGTATTATTATGTATGACGAACCAGATCTAGTTACAATTACTATTGTAAGAACAAAGTGTATTAAAATTGAGTGAGAACTTTGGTATAGTACTGTCACTACTTTTATTTGTTCTACACTTTGTCTGTGTATAAAATTGGACTGAAAAACCAACAGAAAAATATGGTAAAATTTGTTTTTTCCTCAGGCATAGGAACACAAGTATAATTGCATTATCATATCTGAAGGATATTTTTATCAAAACAGAAAATCTAGAGTCACAATGACTTGCAAGATTAAAATTAAAACCAGCATTCTACCTATAAGATGTTTATGTATGTCATAAGGCACTGTGATTTCTCTAATAGCTTGCGTTAAGGCATATATATATGGTTGTAATACATAATTGTCAATTCAAAATCGTTATCATTATATTTAAAACAAATACCCCAAAGAAATGAGTAGCAATTATTCTTATAATTTTGTGATACTTGTAAATAAAATAAATAAATAATGAAATATGTGCAGAAATATTTCTGTTATATTGGAGTCGGTACTACAGGTCTTTAAAACTGAACACATTTTAACAATCCCCTCATGGTAACATATCATATATGGTCCAAAGTCTATATATAAATCTTGAATTAATTTAATAAAACATGTACAATTTTTTAAAATATTTGATAAAAATAATGCTACATTACAATCATTAAACAGAAAGCAAAAATTTATAATTAATATGTTGGAAAGGAATGGTGTTAACATGTTGGAAATAAAATGTTATTTTTACTCCCTAAATATACCAATGTAAGTTTATGACTCACTATAATATATGAGTGAGAAACGCAAATGGAATTTGTGGTTATATTGTTTAGTAAGAATTCTAAGTATATAAATCCCTATATTACTTAGTTGATTAATAACTGTTAGGAAAATTACCAATAATAGAATTTTATTACTTTATGTCATCTAAAGTACATTTTAAGTTAGAAAATAAAGGTTCACACAGTATAAGTACCCAGTAAGGTAACAGTCTATACTTCAGAATGGCCTTAGCTACTTTTGTATACTGCTATTATATATGTAGATTTTTAACTCAATTACATTTTTATATCTCTATACCAAAAACTTTTGTTTCAAACTTTAATAATATAACTATAAGGAAACATTAGTAATCATTTGAATATAATGATAGTCATATCTTAATGACATTGATTTTTATCTGTACGATTTTATTATTAACCTAAATTAATAGTAACAAGTATATTTTGTCCAATTTTTGAATATTTTAAGCTAATTATTACATATTAAATTTTATTGCAGCCTTCTATGTTGATTTTAAATAACAGTTGATTAGTTTGCAATTCTTATTTTGCTTTGCAATTGATACTAATTGCCTTCTTAAATAGCACAGCCATGACAGCAATTACGGAGCTGCGACACTGCTTATTACATGTAATTTTATATCATAGAGTGGTTTATTAATAAGAAAATATATTACTATATGTTGCTTGAAACTACTGATTACAATCAAAAAAGAAATAAACTTACTGAGGTATAAACATTTAATTTAAGTCACACAATGAGGGAAACCTTCAAACAAGTTTCTTTTGTTTGTTTCTTCTGATAAAAGATATGTTAATCTGCAGTCCTTATGGTTATAATTTGATAACCATTTTACAAATATGGTATACAATTATAGAAAAGTTGAAATCATTAAAGTGAATTGAATTTAAGAAAATTATGTCATAAATGTTATTAAAGCTTAAACCAAATAAATTTTTTAAATATTATAAACTAACAAATGCTATTTCAGGTCACCCATGTGTAAGTTCCGCATTGGAGCTCGTAGTGTCATTAACCAATAACTCCTCAGTATATATACTCCTTATAATATTATCATCCTACAAAATTGGCACATTATTGATGTCCACCATGTCCAGTAAGTTTATAGTAAGTTATTAAAAAAAATTGCGTTTTCACAAGGTACATAAAGTTGAAAATCTTCCACAAAATTTACGTAAAGGAAATGCAACAGCTTTAATTATGTCGAGATAATAGACTTGTTTACGAGTGGACAATGACGTAGTTAACCATTCAACATACCTTCGTCGCACAATCCCATATTTTTACACTAAAACACTTTACTTTAATGTAATTTTATAATAGATAAAATTGAAACACAATAAAACAACATTCTGAACTTTCAAAATAATAGGAAGTTAAAAAATCGTATACAAGTTGAAAGGACTTTGAAGAATATTAAAAATAATAGATATCTGTCACTTTCATTCAACTTTGACAGTTTTTATGACATCACATGTGTCAATGTCACCTAGCGACTTACTTTTAACTTTAACATGAATCGTGCTCGAAAGATTATTATATTAACGCCATCTATCATAAGTTTATAATAAAACAATACTATAGAATATAATATTATATACTATACAAACGACCTATCGCCAATAGATGGCAAAGTAATCAATCATGAGTAAGACACTATACACATTATAATGTTCGATATTATTCACTGTTCGAATGAGGAATTGTATTTTAAAAAGTAGAAAAAGTCACTTCAGCCAGATCATAACAAGTATGGCTTCTAAAAATGTCTTAAAAAGTATAATGATTTTCAAGATTAATTGGTTATTATTTTCAAAATTGTATTAATTATATAGTGGCGTAAGTAGGTGTACAGTAACATTCTAATATTTAGAGCTGAAAAAAATGTGAACTTTTGCAATATGTGGTGAGTTAATAATATATGAACGTCCAAGTGCGGTACATCTAATTATTAAAATTTTACTTTTATTTAAGTTACTAGGTGCAAAGGTGTTTATTTAATCCTAATGTCTCGACCGTTCTCGTGCTTTATATAGATACTGCAAAGGTAATCAATAATAATTAATATATGTAGATCTATACTGGTATGTCAATACACAAAATGGACACTGGAAGACATCCAGAATCTATTTATTGGTCTGACGGATTTATCATTCAGTTTTGATTTATGACCTAGTTTTGACCATGGAATACCTAGGCGTTAGAATACTTATTAGATTATTCACCGCCTTTACATTTGTACGCTGAAAAATTCCTGGTAATGCGTATTAGGTGAGCTACAATCCGGTAGAACCACGTGCCTTCGAAACGATACCACAGAATAAAAAAAGTTTGAAGTAACCATTGAGTTTCTACACTCAGTACCGGTACAGCAGGACTTCGGATGTCGCGATCTTGAAAAGGAGTAATGTTTGGTTACTACCAAACATATTTTCTAAAATTTTATTTATACCAGTTAACCAGCAGGTTAACTTCTATTTATTATTATTAGGTATATACAATATACCATGCAAAATTATGTTTATTAAACGACACTTTTTGTTACGTCCTTACATATTCTCTTATATTTGGAATAGGATATCTCCTATATAAGATAGTCTCTGTACATTATATTTGAGAAAGATAGCAAAGCTATAGTTTACTACTAATACTTTATAACTTATTTAATTCTAATATTCAAATGATATGAAACCATTTCGTTCTAAATTTGTCCACCGAGCGCTGTTCAACGTTTTATGCAAAAATATACAATTTAATGAAATGGTATATTTTTACTGGCTTGCACTATTACATAATAGAGATTTTGCACTATTACATAATAGAGATTTTGCACTATTACATAATAGAGATTTTGCACTATTACATAATAGGGATTTTGCATAATCGCGCTAAGGATTCAATTTATTGATGTATTCGGTCCAGAAATTTGGATTTGTTTTACTCGTTTAAAAACATAGTGATAGTTGAGAAAAAAAACAGCTAAATCACGATCGTCATGCTAATTGTAATTACTACATGACTCTGCTCTTTGGGCTAAATAAAATTGTTGTAATGTGAAAGATAAATGATAAAGTCAACTATGGAACGTTTTTCAAGTGTTTTTTTGCCCTAATTCTTGTGAATAACCGATAAAAAAATCTATTTCAAATTGTATCTAATCTTAATGATTATTAGTGTTTACTTAAGTAATTAATACAAAATTTCATATTATTTATTAATTCTTAGTTGCTATAGAAGAAAATGAATAAAATTAGGTATTATTTAGTTTAGTTTTAGTTAGGTAATATAATAATTGTTGAGTAGGGGTTTTCCTGCATTATTACGTCTAGTCAGACTTTTCTTTAGAAAATTATGGTGACATTCCTATACAATTTAAGGTACATTTATATATGTCCCTAGTGGTTATGATTGCGACTCTCAATCTTGAGGCCGCGAGTTCAGCCCCGGTAGTAACAAATCAGACATTTCCCTATGCACGCAATTAATACTTGTTTGTACTGTGCCGGTATTAACACAATAATGACGTGCGAAGGAAATGCACAAAGACAAAGATTTTCTCTGAGGCCAAGAGAAATAAAGTTGTAACAACATTGGATTATTAAGTTTAATGTTAATAATAAAATAAATCATAACATTAAGTTACCAAAAGCGACACAAATGTGCTACAGAAATTAGATAAAACTAGAGTTAAGTTAAAAGTCAGGCCGACCGTTTACCTTGAATTATTATTAAACGGAAAAAATACCTAGGGTTAATTTTCGGTTTGTATTTTCTAACGATAAAAAGCCTAGAGTTTTAAATCGATAACCCTACATCCTGGGGTGGGCACTATGCCTAACTGATACAGGTACAGCAATACCTGGTCCCCTCTTAATACGATGTGATGTAATATGTCGATTAAAGTAACGAAAACACTGTGGCGCGCTAAAACCATACATGGGTCTTGGTTTTACTTTGCATCTCTTTCTTTAATCTTTATAGACAAGTAGGTGATCAGTTCGGTGCCTGACACTCAATTCTTACGTCGAAGGCTACCGGTGACCTCACGATTTTCCTTCACCTTAGAAAGAAAAATCCATTTCTGCGCGGCCAATTGCAGTCGACCTCAGGGCCAGTAGTTCCCACTATCGACTAAAGTATTCGAGACCTAATGTTCTGATCAGGATTCCTCATTCCACTCGTTTGTATTATTTGTACTTGTATTGCCGCATCTGTTCCAACGTCTTTCCAACTACAGATAGTTTAGGCCTTAAACTTTCGTGTCGAGAAATGACCATCACCCTCGTCTGTACTGCATTAATAGTCAGGCCGTCTCTTTTGCTAGTTTCATGAACTCTATTGACAAGCATTTGCAGATCGTCCATTCACGAAGCTATTAAAACAGGGTGGTCTTTATAGCGAATGTTATTGATGATTCTTTAGTTAACTTTCACTCTAACTTCAGACCCTTCCATGGCTTCTGATAAAGTTGCTTCGGAATACATTAAATAGTAACGGAGACAATATACAACCTTGACGAACACCACGGTAAATACTGATCGCATTCGTTTCCTCGTGATGCACTTTCACGCTTGCTTTTTGGTCTTTGTACAGATTCGTGATTCTTTTTATCGAGATCGGTGTCAATTAAGCGATTTATGAGGACGTTATGCTTTACCTTGTCAAAAGCTTTCTTATAGTCTATAAAGCATAGGAAGACGCCATTCTGCATATCTAGACACTTCTGTACAAGGACACTGAGAGCAAAAACAGCCTTTCGTGTACCATGTACACCACAGCGTTAGTCACGTGGCTCATAAGAATGATCGTACGGTTTTTTTCGCATTTTCGATCATGTTTCTTTTTCGGAAGGTTTCATAAATGCGATTTAATAATCGTTTGAGTAAGTCTCTGTTATCTCTTTCTATGAGCTCGACGACTCTACTCTACTGGTATGTTATCCGGACCTGGGTTTCTGCCTAATTTAGCTAATTTTAACGCATGTAAAATTTCTGCTTTTATTATGGATAGGCCAGTGTCCTTATCAATAAAGTATTAATTTTTAATTAAACAACAAGTCGTCTTTTTCATCAATGAATAATTATATAATGATGCATGATCTGCAACATTGTGGTTGCACATCTAGTGCACACATTGTATCTCGCTACGTCACTTGGCAAAGATGTCTTGGCGGAGCCAAAACGCTGTCGTTCAATGACACTAACATCATTTAAACTAGGTGACGTTGCATTGACGCGATCCATTCATACCTTCCACATATTGTACACCTGTGATAGGCTGATAACTCAGGGAATTAAACAGCAAAGTTATTGACAAGTTTTAAACAACCAGATTGCCAGAACAGAAGAGTTAACCTAATTAATGTGAAATAAAATTAAAAATTTGTTTAAAGTTCGAGCTGGTAACATTCTAGTTTTGCCGCTATTTAAAACAGTTTATTATGACTCACGATAAAGACGCATATTTTAAATCGCGTTTGACCAGTAACTCTGTAACAATTCTGCTCTGAATAATAATATGATAATATAAAGATGCTGGAGGCATCACAAAGGTGAGAAGGATATTTGAGTGGGATTTGAGCTTTAAAAGTCAATATTGAGATTTAGAACCGCGTCTACAAGTGTACGTATTTATTGGACATACGTAATTTTAAACGCAAACGGGCAGGAGGCCTAAACCTAACCATGGACACTGTCAATGCCAAGGGGCAAGGCCGAGTGCGTAGTCAGTATTTTAAGAATTGGTACGCTCTTTTCTTGAAGGGACCCATATTTATATTTGCTCCTAGCAC